>OW618045.2:3059200-3157923 GCA_939531255.2 Thera britannica | reverse complement strand
CAAAACCGTTGTCAAATAGGAGGTCCATTAGGCGCTGCTGCCGTGCACTCGCACCACAAAGCCCGAAGGGCATAACCTCAAACTTGAAAAGGCCTTTTCCGGGCACTGTGAAGCTTGTTTTCTCCTTTGATGCCTCCTCTAGTGGGATCTGCCAGAAAGAAGACGCTAAATCTATCGAAGACAGAAACCTTGCTTCCTTCAGACTATCTAAAATTTGTGGAATATACGGCATTGCATATGCATCCCCTTTTGAGACCGCGTTCAGTTTCCTGCAATCTAAACAAAACCGCCAGTCGCCGTTTGCTTTTGGCACCAGGAGCGCTGGATTGTTCCAAGGGCTTTCACTTGGTGATACTACGCCTAGTTGTAACATCTTGTCCAGTTCTTTATGCAAGGCTGCCCTTTTCTCTGGTGAGAGTGGATATTGTTTTGTTTTGATTGGCTGAGCGTCCCCCGTATCGATAGTGTGCTTCATCAGATGTGTCCTTCCTAAGCCTACCTTGGCGGAAGAGATGTCATGAAACCTTTTCACTACCGCGTCCGCTTCTACCTTTTCTGATGGCGAGAGCGACTGGTATGTGTGAATAGACCTAAATGGACCATCTGAAACACTACCTACACAACACGTTGGCCTGTGTTCTACCGCATTTCTCCTATTTATTACATCTGGAGCTAGATTGAAAGCCCGCCAGAAATCTATGCCAAATACTACATCCGAATTTATATCTGGAATCACATAAAATTTAATAACCCTAGTAGCGTCTTCAAACGTCAGTGGAAGCAACATGTACCCTATTGCCTTGATGCGGTCCCCATTCCCGACAAATACGGACCTATCTACCTCGTGAAGTGTATAACCTATTTTTTCCAAAATCTGTAGTGCTCTATTGCCTAAAATTGATAGACTTGCACCAGAGTCTAACAAACCATAAAAATCTAGATCTACCAACGTAACCTTTAAATATGGACGTGAATCCTTATGACATGGTGAAAATAGAACCGACACAGCTGACTCACGGGCTTGATCCCACCTCCCTTTTACGGGATGGGTGGTGTGACCGTCCCGGTTCTTCCTAACAAATTTTTCCGAATGCTCCGATCGTCGTTGAAGCTTGGCCACCATCCTTCCCCTACACTTCGGGCAACTCCTGACGGTGTAGCCTACTTCCCCACAGTTATAGCACTTGACCTGCTGACTAAATCTTCCTTTCCTGCAGTCCCTAGACCAATGTCCCATGCCGCCACACCTAAAACAACCAGATTGTGGTGTTCCATCTGATTCCTGCTGAGTGGACACCGCCGCCAGCTGTGATCGCGGCTTGGAGCCCTTGTACGCCAGTGTTGGGTTCAACGTCCTACTCGACACTTTAGGTGGTTCTACGAAAAAATCTGATCGCTGCTTTGCTGCCTCTAGCCTCCTACACTTATCCTTTAGCGACGCAATTGATGTGATGTCTACTAAAGCTAGTTGTTCTGTAAAAAACGGCCTAATATTGTGGAGCAGAATCTCTAATAACTCCTGTTCTGGCAGTGGATTCTTCAACCTAGCAACCAAGCAGTTCATAATCGAGAAGTAAATATGACTGGGCTCCTCCACTCCTTGTGTCCTCGCCCTTATTTCTCCTAATAACCTATAATCGTAGTCTATCGGACTAAACTCCTCTATCAACAATGACGACAGCTCGCTCCATGAAGAAACTTGGTCTTTGATGCCCCTGAACCAAAGCAAACCCTGGTCAGTAAAAAGCTCAGAAGCTGACTCAAATAGTCTTCCCTCTCTGGTACCGTTCGCTGCACTAAGTTCCTGCAACCTCTCTAAAAATGACCTGACATCTCCTACTCCATCAAACTTGACACCCCACTTCGCAATCGGAACCTTAGGACCCGCGCATTCTACGACAACTCGTTGATGGGTGCTATCCTTCACTGCTGGCAACACCTCGTTGGGACCTTCCGCCTGTACTGGGTCCCTTCCGTTGATCTTATCAATGAAGAATACAACGGCCAATAACTCCTTCTCCCTTAGTGTCCGTTGCTCCTCACTCTCTCCTTCTGGAACCCTGGACAACCTGAAATAAAGGTGTCCTGCCAAAGCACGAGCGCGCAGAAAACTGCCTTTGTCCTTGGTGTCCTCGTACTCAGACCATTTTAAACCCAACTCGTGCACCTTTAGTTGAAGCAACAAAAACTGTTCCTGTGTTTGGGGCGGAGCATCTGTAACCTCCTCCGACTGAACCTCTAGCAAAAGCTTTTTAAGCTGTTTACGAAGCTTATCCACCGTGGGCTCCGGAGTCTCAGACCTTATGGAGACCTCATATTGAAGTTCCTCCTTCGACAAACTGTGCACGTGGATCGCCGGATCTGTCATCGTGTCTACCTATAATCAAACCACGGTACCCAAAGACAAATGGAAAAACTACCAGAAGCAAACGATGTAAAAAAAAAAACTTTTGAAACGAGCCTCCTCAAATAAAAAACGTGCTATAACCATCAAACGTGAAAGCAATTCTTCCAAAATAAACACAATATCGCTAAAAAAAAATTAACTCTATACCCAAGGTAAACAGTAGAATGTAGGTCAAGGCAAAAAAAATTTAAAGTTCCAAACGCCTAACCCTACCTCCCCCAAAAAATAATCTAATGTTTACCCCTCAAAAGTTTCGAAAATCCCAGGTTTGTGTGTGTGTGTGTGTGTGTGTGTGTGTGTGTGTGTGTGTGTGTGCACGTGTACGAGAGGACTCGTAAATAAAATTAAACTGTTATAAGTTTCAACAGCTGGTCGCTAACCACAGAAGTGTATTATGGTTCCTAATCCGTTGCAAAACTTTAACAAATATTAGTCTTGCAATGTACATTCAAAAAAACTCTATGCTGATCGCAGCATACAAAAAACATAACCACAGTAGCACTTTGCAAGACTATCTCCCTAACATGAACGGAAGTGCCAAAAAAAAAAGATTTTTACCTCAGGACAGGAATACACTTTTACAAAAATATACACCAGCAGAAAAATACACAGGTGAAAGCATACATCGGTAGAAAAGCACACACAATAAAATTATACACCCTAAGAAAATACACACATGATACACAAAGAACCTTAAAATAACTTAAAATTAGCTGGACTGTTGTCTGTTGCCTTGTCAGTTGCTCTAAAATTATTTCAATAACGCCTACCTACAGTGGTCACTAAACGCAAAAAAAAAATTCTAAACAAAAAATTCAAAAAAATTTTCAAAAAAAAAATTTTTTTCAAAAAAAATATTTCAAAAATTTTCAAAAAAAAAACAAAATTAGAAGTTGGGCGCCATTTTGTAACGGTGGAAAACTGGGTGCAGACAGGCAGACCGACTATTTCGGCTGCGTTGGCCCTGACTAGCTCAGTTGGGGTTCGATGTTCCTACCGCACAAAAGATTTTTATACTAAAATAAAATAAATGTTAGAAATCAGTTACAGAGTTTTATTTAAACAACACATACCTCTTACATGACATGTTCGTTAGCTTAGGAATTAAAAATTGAAACTGCACAGCTATGCTATCTTATATACTATATAATCCTAAAGTGATCCTTCATTTACATAACCTTAAAGTGAGCTCAAATAGCTACTTAACTACAAATTTATATGCTCAGCTATTAACCATAATAGAGGTTATCCACATGCCAGACTATCTTTCTTACAAATGAACCTACTACTAATCAACAAGTTGCAAATACATTGAACGCTACGTTCTCTGACATGGGATTGAACAAAGAAATTTAAAGGGACATCTTTATATAGATGAGAGGTTTAATGACCTCAGGGAATAACAATATATTCCCTTACATAAAATGTAAGCAATGGCTATCATAAATACATGAGAGGTTCAATGACCTTGTGGAAACGTTCCTATTCTTACATAAAATTCAATAATGCTTATATTATTTACACGGGATGTTTAGTGACCATATGTTCAAACTTTATCCAAACCATCGCTCTCAAGCGAGCACAAATTTATTCAGGGAGAGGTTACTGCTTAGTGTATCGGAGGTGTGAATATTTGAATTTACCAATCATTAGTCCCCGGATGACCCAATTAAATAAAACCCACAGAAAACTACCTTGTGAGTCACCCCCTAGCAACCAAAATATCACTCTCTACGGCAACAAACAATTATTGACAACAAAAATAGCACTCTCTACGGCAGCAAACAATCTTTTGGCAACAAACAACAGACCAGGACTCCACGGAGAACTGTCCTGACGCGCCTACTCCTTCCGCATAAAAATAAATTGGCACTGGCCCACCTCAGAATCGCCGACGGGCGCTTATCGTCCACGTGCGATGTCACCCACGTGCCCTGCCACCACGTGCCCTGCCGTGCAGTCACCGACTGCCTCCGCCGCGTGTCTCGCGCCCCCGCACAGGCGAAACAAAAGGGAGGCGCCACGCAGACGGTGTCAGCAAACAGAAATGGGCGCTCGCCCAGCTTGCAGTCGGCTCGTATCGGCAGCGAGAATGCTGGCTTCGTGTGCTGGGGCTCGTCTCTGGGCACGCGGTGGTGGTATTGGTTGGTGCCGCTTCGTCGGCGATTCTGCTAGGCTCGGCGTTTTTTCCGTCGAATGCCCCCGGCGGCTCCGCACGCGCCTTTATCACCTTTGCTACCACATACCCCGCACCTCGAGCCACAAACTTCCGCTCAGAATATTCCAGAACACTTGCCAATAATCCACGGCATTTACGTCTCTCCGGCCAGCATTTTTAATGTCTGTAATTGCGAGCTCGCTTCACACATCGACCCAACCACATTATTTCTATTCACCCGCAAATATCGTTTATTTCTTAGTTAGTTACACTACTCGCCAATGGAGGCTCTTGCGTCTTACTGATGGTGAAAACGTTGTCCTTTACCAACTCAAGCTAAGCCCTATTTCTCTCCTTCTCCGACCCTACTGACATGCGACTACTTCGTAACAGATGTCACTAGTAGACACCGTTCGATACGAACATCGCTACCCACAAAAGTGTTGACATCTGTCAAATCCTGCATTTTGCGGCTACTACTTAACAGATGGCGCACTTCGCCAGCCATCTGCCTAGCCATTTTTAGTGTTTCTATTCGTTGCCAGAGGTCGCCCTTGCAACGTTTCAACAACTCACTCACCAACTTGCGTCTTGGCGCGTAAATTTAAATAGCTCTCCATTTGCTTTCGACTGATACGAAAAACTATTCTGCCAAAACAAATGAAATGCTACACATCTTTGTTTGGATTATGAGAGTCAATCGCCCAATTCCTATCAAACTTATTGATATTACGATGTGGTGTCTTCTCTGGACCCTGCCTCCTATCGCACTTTTTATAACTGCTTCTTTTGTTCGAGGTCTTTGATCACCATCATTCAATAAAAGATTTCAACCATTTAATGTGTTTTATTATTTATCATAAGGTACGAATGCGTTTATATCATAAGCTTTCTATAATACTCTATAGTCTTCCAATACCCTGTTCCACACCTCAGCTACTAGATACATATTTGTTTAATTGTAAGTTTTTTTGTGTAAATAAATATTTTATTTATTTAATACAAATAAAATATTTAATCTACTTTTGATGCTGACTGAATGCGATTTTTCTTACTAACTAAAATCCGGCCAAATATAGCCGGAATTCGTCCAACCCTACCCATTGGGTCTAACGTCTTTGTACTAACTTTAATTTGTCTTTGCCAAGATCAACGTTGTTGTTTAACTTGCGTTCTGTTTAATTGATTGAGGCAAAATTGAATGTTACTTCTTGATTAATACTCAATTCAAGATTGCCTGGTAGAGATCGCTGTTAGCGATAAGGCCGCCCATTGTTTTACTGTGAATTTTTAATTTTAAAGCTAAATACTGTATTCCTTTATATGTCTTAGTAATCAATAAAGAGTTATCTATCTACGAGTATCTATCAATTAATTTACTGCCTCAAATACTTCATACTTTTAGTAGTAGTAGAGCTCTTTGTGTGTGGCGTCCGTGGAAGTACTACCACTATGCTTATTTCTGCCGTGAAGCAACATTGCTGTGTTTCGGTTTGATGGGTGTGGGTGCTGGTGAAATCGAGGATGAACATCTATGTCTGAGGCACGTGGCACGTGAGGCTGAACATCTGTATGCCTCAAGTTGATGGACGCAGAAGTGTATTGTAGGGTACTTTCCTGACATGCGTGACCTAATACGAGGCAACATAAGGTGGCAACATTATGCTTGTTCCATCAGCTATTAGCTAGTTGTTAGGACTCTTACCTATAGTAGTTAGCCAATTTGTATATATTCAATTTGGTCTCAAACATTCCACCCTGTACCTATACCCTGTTTGCATTTAAGGATTGTTGTAACCTTTTTAGTTTGTTTACGAGTTTTTCTTTGTAAGTTTTTGATTTTTAATAAAGTTATTCTTATTCTTAAAGGATATAGTTTGTTTTATTTTGTGTTTGTGTTTATTCAATAAACTTTTTTCATTTTATTTCATTGCATTAGCTTTAAGACGTTTCAAAGTGATCCTTGCGATCCTGAATAAATACACTTTTGATTTTGATCAGAAAATTATAGCAACAATTTATATGTGATCGCTGTTCCTTGTTAGTATCATTTATTTGTTAGTTCCTGATTCGTCCCACAAGCTAATGGCCCATTTGGGACGAAACAGGAATCGCATATTTAATAATATTTCTATTCCAAGGTCCAAGACGTCGGAGATCGGATTACGGAGCTCAAATGGAGTTGAGCAGGACACATTGCTAGGCGTGGTGATGACAGGTGGAGTAGGACAACAACCGGCTACAGAAGCGTAGGGCGCCCTGCAGCAAGATGGATGGACGACATATTATAAGTCGCGGGGCGGCATGGCTTAGACTGGTACAGGATCGAGGTAGATGGCACAAACTAAGGGAGGCCTATACCCAGCAGTGAGAGAAGTCGGGCTGTGGATGATGATGATCAATCTTCTTATTTGGACTAAGGACCTGCCACCAATACAGTTACATCTACAGCGGCTAGAGCCATCGGGAGTGAGAGACACGGCCTTTAAATCGTACGTGCTCCAGGTGCCTGCGAAGCATGGTGACATGTTTCTCAATGCGGATTTCTGGCCGCCAGGAGTCGTCTATCGTCGCTTTAGGGGTGCGCTAACGAAAAAAGCCCCTAAGATTTAATCAGTAATTTTATTTTATTTTATGTATGTTAGTCTCTGAGGTATTTATTAACTATGGACCCAAGGTGTTTCATTTTTGTAATGTGCATTTTATAGTTGTCTGAAATAAATTATATTATTATACAAAATTCCACAGCTGTTCATGACACAAGTATTTTGTCCTGAGAATCGATCCCACGACCGCAACAAGCAGAGCTTCTAACCGACTTAGCTGTGAAAGTAATATACATTAATATATTATGATATGATTATGACTATCGACGAACGCAGTTTAATGAATTGATGACCTATCCGGTCGGAATAATGATCAAAATCGAATGATGAATGGCTTTGTTGAGCCGTTGAGCGAATATTTTAGTAATTACTAAATTGCGTGACGAGATTGCGTCATCGTTCACATATTTGGTAAAGCATAAATTTGTAGACTCAGAGCTGGTAAGTTAAAACTTATGAGATAATATTCTGAAATGCTATTGTTTTTACGTTATACCTTTGACTTAACTAAGTGTTCTTGAAGTCCCTATTTTTGGGCAAGGTCCAGTACCTAATGTTTAAAAACTCCAATGTCACAATCACTATAACTCTTTAGTACTTCACTTTTACATAAATATCCCTACCCTACCCGCCTCGCCTCCCTACCCAAACGCGATCAGTGAAACGCTGTCAAATTTGACAGCGATATTTGACAGCGTTTCACTGACCGCCAGCGAACTAGGTGTGAGCAGGCCTCTATGAGCCTTACGTTATTTTTTCCTCATTAGTTTAACTTTATGGTAAACAGTAGCTTTGTTATGTCTGAAAAAAAACCCAAAATTCAAATAACTGTATTTTGTTCCTACGACACCTAATTCTACCAACCTAATTTTTCTACTAGGTAATAAAAAAGGCCTTTGCATCTATTGTAGATTATTTATATAGCGTCAGGGGCAACTGTAACTCATGCATCTACTTACGGGACGTTAAAGATAATACTGACAGTTTCACCTTGATCACTTGTGATTTGAGACGACAAAACCATTCAGAATCTCTTCTTCCTGCCCTTATCCCACTCTATGTGGGGTCGGCACAACATGTCTTCCTCCTCCATTCCCCTCTGTCAGCCGTCATCTCTGCATTCACTCCTCTCTTAGCCATCTCATCTTTCACACAGTTCGTCCATGTTTTCTTTGGTCTACCACTGCTCTCATATCCATCCACATCCAAATCATCATTCAGAATACGAAAATAAAAACACCGCGATCTCTTGTCCTATTTCAAAATATTTTTTATTTACGTGTTCTGAAATAGTACAATGTGTATTTCGAATAAATGCATTTATGAACTATAGAATTTTTAATGCATGTCCAATGCGATTTTTCTCAGAAAAATAACTAAAATTGTGTTTTAACTGCATTAGATAACATTGTTAGAGAAAGTGTACTGTAGGGCTACCACAAGCTCTGTCTGGTTCTGGTTTTGAGTCTGTGTGAGTGCTCACCAGTGTATTATACCGTGTGTGTGACGTTTTGACGTAGGATTTATTTAGTCAACACTCACACAGACTCAAAGCCAGAGTCAGAGACAGAGCCAGGCAGAGCTTGATCCATTCAGTAGAATGGATTGTATTTGATAGGTATTTTCCAAGAAATATTCACTAACCAACCAGTTTTTCCATTACTCCGTCAGAATTCAAAGGTTTTTTCCGAGAACGTCACTCATTTTGTCCCCAATGGCATTCTTCTTTTTGACTTGTCACTAGTTTTTTTTTCATTCACTAGATTTTTGCTTGTTGCTTGTCGCTTTTTACCGGATTTTTTTTTATGCAAAAGATAGACAAACGAGCTTACGGCACACCAACAACACCAAGGGTGCTGTTGTTGTGTTGCCTACCCTGATAAAAAAGCGTTCCGGTAAAAAGCGTCAGATTGCTATTCCAGACTATGTATAAATTATCTCTATGATAAATAAGATGTTTTATGGAACTATGGAGCCCAGGTCTATGTACACAAGATACGCATCAGACTACACACTGCTAGCTCTTATGTCCTTGCAGTAAGCGTCAATTTTCTTTGTTTTTAGGTAACTTGAGCTGTATCCCACTGTACACCAATCCTAAATACAGCTTAGCTATGTCGAATAGCTGTCAAATGGCATGACACTGACACTTATTTGTGTCAGTCACTGGGCAGCCCGAGGCTTCAACCGAGGCTTAGCCTGCCGAGTTCCCGTAACTTTTTCGGGATAGTAAGTAACCTAGTCCGTCTCCTAGGTCTAAGCTACCTCTCCACAAATTTTCAACCAAATCGGTTCAGCCGTCATAAGTGATTAAAATTATTTTCTTTCTTTCTTTCATGAGCTTCCGATGGGCATCGAAAAAACTAAAACGTCTAATAAGGTTCGTTTCAAATAAACCTATCTGAAACAGTAATCCTAGTGTAATGTAAGCCCAGTAGGCCTACCATGAGCACTGTCTGGCTATGTCTCTGGTTCTGGTTTTGAGTCTGTGTCAGTGTTGACTAAATAAATCTTACGTCAAAACGTCACACACACACCCACACACCCGCCCTCACACCAACCCGGGGTAAGCTTCCCTCTTTGCTAACCTGACTCTCAAGAGACTGGGGGAATCATGGAGGCCTACCCACGACACGCTCACATACACAGTATAATGCACTGGTGAGCACACACACAGACTCAAAACGAGAGTCAGAGACAGAGCCAGACAGAGCTCATGGTAGGCCTACAGTGCTATGTATGTATCGCACGTGTAACTCCGGATATCCCTGTCTTACCTCGATATCCGTAGACTTTTGTTTGTATCACTTTCACACCTTATTAGGCTATTGATCCCGTGAAAATAACTGTTTCTCTTGTACTTGTATTTCACATGTACAAGTGTACCTATTGATGAATTCATAGACCAATTTGATTAATTATTTTTATTGTAATTTATTCTGACATTCGATTTTATTCATTCATGCTTTTATGGTTCCGTAGCCAAATGGAAAAAACACCCTTATAGCCCCTTCCCACCGGTGTGTGATACCGCGCACGGAGGCGGATCAGCTCGCACGACACAACATGGGAACGGTCTCGTGCGCCGAGGTGCGCGGTAGCACAGGAGCTCTTTCTGTGTGCGTTGCCGTGCGTCGTCGTCGGCTGTGCGTGATGATCTGCAGAACCACGCACCGTAGGAAGGCACCATTATAGATTCGTTATGTCTGCCTGTCTGTATGTTTGTCCGTCTCAATAGAATTTATGAATCTGGCACCTAGACTCACCTAGCTATAAGACGTTTCAAATTAATCCTTTTGATACAACTCAGAGTAAATACATTTTTGATTTTGATTATAGATAGCTTCTTACTCCGGCATCTCCATTTTCTTCGTCATAAAATCAGTAGCAAAGTCCTTAAAAGTACCATCTTTTTCGTTCACTTTTCTCATCATTATCTTTAGCCAAAATATTTTTTTTTTAATTAACGCATAGTGTTACATAATTATATGGAACAAACGGGTATTTATCGCGATTACCTTTATTATTTCCCGAAGTTTCTCCCTTCGGTCTGCCCGTGACCACGGCTGTTGTAACACGGTTGAAACGACAGGAAATATTGATTATGCATAAGAAGTTTGTTTTTTGTTTTTTTTATTTATACAACTATCTTATTAGTTAATAAATCTTAACAAATAATGATCAAAAATAATATTTTATCAAGGTTTCTCCAGTATTGAAACAGAGACTCACCTCAATCTGTTACACGTGCCAGTTAATGAACTGTGTAAAGCTTTGAATTAAATAAACAGAAGCCTCGTGACGTAGAAGCTTATTATTTTATGTAGACGCTTGCGGGCTCAGCAATTTGCCAACATTACAAGAGCTTACTATACAAGTCTTCCACAGAAACAGGAGCGAGGTGCAATTGTTTTTCAAAGTACTAAAATAATCCTCTTCATTCAATGAGTCTTAGTAAGTACTTTTGATGTGTTACGATGCCTTGGAGGCTTATAAATCATTATAAGTTCTCTCCAAAAAGCTACTTTTAGACCCACATCCGTACCATTTACGACATGACATACTCGTACTCTGTAAAATCAAAATAAACCGACAGAATTGCCAAATAATTCATTAAATCAAGCTAAATTATAACTAAACAGGAGCCTTGCTTTTTAAGACATACATTTAGAACTGATTGAAGGCCTGTGCAAACCTAGGTCGCTGGCGATGGCGATCAAATGAAATGAAATGAAATGAAATGAAATGTTTATTTGCTTGAAATATGGTTAGGAGTTAGTTGTTATCTTATTTTATTAGTTTTACATATATCACCAAAGTATTCGCATGCAAATTTTAAATTCCAATTTACAATTCAATTGGTATAAATTATAATACGTGGTCCATAATTGGGATATAAAAAGGTGCCGAGTGAAAGGTAAAAGGTAACAAAAAATGAAACCTTGGGCGTTCTGCAGTGGTGATCAGTGAAACACTGTCAAATATGACAGCGAAATTCGACAACGTTTCACTATCACTTATCTGCGCAAGGCTTTGGTGCATCTTAAAATATTCCAACTTGGCAGCTTATCTTCTAAAAAATCACTCTAAACGGCCAAAAAGTCCCGCACGTTAAAACCCCACATGACTCCATAAAACCTTTCATCCGAAAATATTAAAACGGGGGCATAACTTCGCTTATTTAAGCCGAAATGAAGCCAACGGCCCGTGAGATGATAATCTCTGCCATCCCCGAAGCCGATTACCGTAATGACACGCAATGATTAGGGGAAACGATTCGACTCGACTTCACGGGAATGGTTCTGGCTGATTTGCATAGTACTGTGAGAATATCTTCAGAATAAAACAGTTCACGGAACTAAAATGGAGCTGGGTAGGACACCTGGCAAGGTGAGGTGATGACAGGTGGAGATGTACCGAACACCGACTGGAAACCGACTGCCGACCGACTGGACTGCCGACCGATTGGAATTCGAACCTGCGACCTTAAGGTCGGAAAGGTTAGTACCACTAGGCCACCACTCGTCAGCAAATAAATACGAATCTATATACAGAATTTGATTTTTAGCATTAATATACAGAATCATCATTTATTACTCGTAGTAGTAGAGCTCTTTGTGAAGGGCTCGTCCGGGGAAGTACATGCCTATTTCTGTCGTGAAGCAGCATTGCTGTGTTTCGGTTTGAAGTGGTATGGGTGTCGGTTTAATTACTGGCACGTGAGACTGAATATCTGTATGCCTCCAGTTGATGGACGCAGGACAGTGCATCGTAGGGCACGTTCCTGATGTGCGTGACCTACGAGGCATAGTTTTGTTATAGGCGATGGTTACCACCTAATATCAGGTGGGCCATAAGCTTGTTCCATCAGCAAGTTACATAAAAAAAAAAAACTTTACTTAAAGGAAAGATTTGTATATTTGTAATGAAAAAACTCAAAATCAAAAATTCTTTCACCATTAGAAAGCTACATTCACCCTGAGTAGCATAGGCTATAATATTCATGTGTTTAAAAAAAATGTCCTCCCGTATGCGAAGCCGGGAGAGGCCGCTAGTATCATATAAAGATAGATTATACTACCCATGTTCTTCTTAATTATCAGACAGAAACACGTTCTGTTAATTAAAGTGGCTATTAACTTTTTTTTTTTTTTTTTTTTTTTTTTCATTAAATTAGTATACCCCTTTGATGCGGTACCCTAATAACATTACAATCTAGCCAAGTAGGCTAATGAGCAATTTTGCTTTAACTTATTTTGATAGAAAATAATATAACTAAGAATGTGTCCATCGGCACTTTTCTTACAGTCTCTACACTTTGTGGTGACACTTTGTTCTTGTGTTCATTAAAAGTAGCACTATTATTACTGCACAATAACTATAACATTACACTAACTCAAAAGGTTTGATTCTTTTGAGCCTTCTCACTTTGTCTGTGTTATCGAGGAGCTGGATGGCCTCGACATTCACGTGGTGATGAAGTCTTTTCTCGTGAGCTTCTGCGAATTTCTTAATTAATTTATCAACGAATTCGATCTGGAGGTCCCGGTGCAGATCTTCGTCTCTCACGTACCAGGGTGCATTAACAATGCCCCTTAACACTTTATTCTGGAATCGTTGAATTATTGCAGTATTACTTTTACAGGTACAGCCCCACAGCTGTATACCATAAGTCCATATCGGCATTAGGACTTGTTTGTACAACAAAAGTTTGTTAGGCACTGAAAGAGTAGATTGCCTTCCAAGCAGCCAGTACATCCTCTTGTAGCGTAACTCTAGCTCTTCTTTTTTCTTCTTGACGTGTGCTTTCCAGCGCAGCTTTGCGTCAAGAGTCATACCAAGGTATTTAGCTGTGTTTCCATATGGAATGATTTTATTGTTAATGAATACCGCACAGTATTGATCTTTCTTGTTAGTAAAGTTGATATGAACCGATTTGGATTCATTTAGTTTTATTCTCCATTTTCTAGTCCAATCATGGATTTCATTAACAGCTACTTGTACCTTTTCAGCTGCTTCTGCATGAGTGCCTCCGACAGCCATTATGGCAGTGTCATCAGCAAAGGTTGCAATGGTATTATTGGCTAGGACGGGAATATCACTTGTATAAAGAAGGTAAAGGACCGGACCTAGTACGCTTCCTTGTGGTACCCCAGCTCTTATTTTCTTAAGTTCAGAGAAGGCGTCTTCTTGCCTTATTCTAAAAGTTCTATCAGATAAGTAGGATTCTATTACATCTGTAAAATCAGGAGGTAATACTTTTCTTAATTTCAGTAATAGGCCCTCATGCCATACCTTATCGAATGCCTGTGCCACGTCCAAAAAGATAGTGGAGCAGACTTTTTTTTTCTTCGAGAGTCCTCTCGATAACATCTGTGATTCTATGAACTTGATCTATTGTTGAATGCTGTTCTCGGAATCCAAATTGGTGATCTGGTATGATGTTTTTACTTTCTATAAGTGGCTTAAGTCTTTTCAGTAACAGTTTTTCAAATAATTTTGACATGATAGGTAGCAGAGAAATTGGCCTATAAGATGAGGTCTCATGAGGTGGTTTTCCTGGCTTTGCTATCATAATGACTTCGGCAACCTTCCATAAATCTGGAACAACCTTTAGTCTGAGTGCTGCGTTTATAAGGGTCGTCAGTTTCACTAGTGCTTTTCGTGGAAGATGGTGTAGTATTTTTCCCGAGATAAGGTCGAATCCAGGAGATTTCTTTGGGTTTATACGGTGTTTTATTTCGCTCCAGACTTCTCTGGGTGTAACCAGCTTTATCGAAAGTGTTTCGTCACAAACTTCGTTAATCATAGGTACTTGGTTTGTTTGGCCTTCGTTAGGTGTAAATATTTCTTCAAGATGTTCTGCAAATCTTTTGGCTTTCTGTTCGTTACTAACGGCCCATTTTCCAGACCCTATATTAATCGGAGGAGTTTGGGTAATGGGTCGTTTCATATGTTTAGTTGCCTTCCAGAGTGAGTAGTTTGTACTGCGATCACTGGTGAGGTTCTGGAGATAGCTGTTAGTTGACTCGTCATTAAAAGCTTGAATTTTTCTTTTAAGCAGTTTTGTGAGATTATTTAATTTTGTTTTGTCTTGTGGAAATCTAGTTTGGTGCCAAACGTTCCTCTGTTTTCTTTTTTCACTTATGAGTTGCAAAATATCCATAGGGTAGTTGTTTCTTGCGCCTCTTTTTTTGTTTACTGGTGTATTATTCCAGGCAACCTGTTGTATGATTTTAGTAAAATTGTCTATTTCTAAGTTAAGTTGCTCCGGGGCTTTCAGAGGAACTTTTAGGTCTATATTAAAATCTAATTCTATTTTAAAACTCTCCCAATCAGTATACTTATTTACCAGGGTCAGAGCGTTTTCTATTTGTAAAACTTGTTCACTTATTTCTAGGTATATTGCAGAATGGTCAGAGTTCATATCATAACTTTGCTTCATTCGTAGGTAGTTCTTCGATAAATTTTTGTAGATGAAGAAGTCGATCAGGTCTGGAATTTTGTTTTGGTCAGTTGGCCAGTATGTTGGTGAACCAGTAGATATAACGTCACCTTTTATATGTTTAATGGCATTCATTAAGTTTCTGCCCTTTGTATTCGTTAGTCTGGATCCCCAGTACGTATTCTTTGCATTGAAGTCACCTCCAAGTACAAATCTTTCACCAAGGGTTTGTAAAAATCTTGAGTAGTTGTGTTCATGTATCGTATGGCGCGGTGGGCAGTATATGGCTGCTACCGTAAGAGAATACCTCGTTGTATTAATGCAAATAGCTACGGACTGGATATCTGGCTCTTCACATTTACTTATTTCATAGTGCTTTATGTTTTCTTTCACGATAACAGCACTACCCCCCCTTCCTTTGTTATCTGGGTGTAGTGCATGATAGGTTTTATAGCCTTTGAAAGTGATGTGTGACTGTTTATTGAAATGCGTTTCAGATACGAGACACAAATCGACTTTTTCTATGTCTAGGACTACTTGCAGTTCGTTTTGATGATTGAGTAGCCCATTGCAGTTCCAAGCCATGATTTTTAGTGTACAAATCATTTTTTACTCTTAGGAATAGCTTGTTTGGTGCTATTTTCTATTATTTTCAATCTCTCATCAAAGGATGTCATGAACTTCAGAATGACATCTAGTTTGCTATCGTTGCTTGGCTCTTTGACTTGCATGGTTGGTGTATTTTTGGCAGTTGCCTGGGCATATGACACAGATTTGTGAGTGGTGCTAACTGAAGGAGTTCTTACGTTAGAGCCTGGAGGAGCTACCTGCTGTTTGCTGCTGGAGTTTTGCTGTGTAGCCTGAGTTTTATTTATACTTTTGGTCCGCATCTTCTGCATTTCTTTAGCTACCATGCAGCCTCGGTAGTTTGCTGGGTGTGCTTCCCCACAGTGCACACACTTTGGTTTTTCTTCTGCAGGTTTTTTGCAGTCCTTTGTAAGGTGCTTACCTGTGCATTTAACACACCTTGGTTCTTTGGAGCAGTACTTTTGTGTATGACCATATACTTGGCATTTCTTGCACTGTGGGATAAGTTTGGTGGATCTTAGTGGTTGAATCTCGACCACGCACCCCAATATATGTTTTATTTCATATATTTTTTTTATATCTTCTTCGTTGCTGAAGGTGGCCATGAACATGTTTAGTGGTTCCTTAGTTTTCCAACTTAGTTTGTTCACAACTTCTTCAATCTTGTAGCCTCTTCCATTTAGGTCTTCGATAATTCGGTCAGGTTTACACGAGGAAGGCAATTTCTTGACCATAACTCTTATCGGTCTCTCCTGTTTGTTTTCATAGGAGTGCCAAGGGCACTCGCTTTCGCTTAGAATTTTTGTTAAGGCTCTGTATGCTTCATCATTGATGGCATTTACTTTAACACTCTCACCGCTTAATATCTTGATTTTAAAGGTACCAGCGGGCTGTTTTAAAGACAAGGAGTCGTAAAAATTTTGGTAATTATTCACCCCGTCTACTATGATCGGAGGTGGGGAAGGAATTTTTTTTGGTCTTTCTTTTGCTGGAGAATTGGCATTTCCTTGTGGTGAGACAGTGGGCGAGGTGTTCATTTTCCGCTTTTTCCTGGATTTCGCTCTTATCCACTCTGTCTCTTTTGCTAGTTCTTCCTCGTCCGTAACATATTCCACCTGTACCGAGGAAGTTTCCATGCTTGATGTTGATGGCATGTTTGTTGATTGCGCAACGCATTTCAGCTGCTCTTGAAGAACTTCAATTTGATTCTTCAAGTTCCCAACAAGGCCCTGAAGCTTTTCACGCTCTTGCCTTTCTTCTTTAAAAAGACGGACTGCGTCATTGTAGTGGTCATACAAAGTATGCTCCAGCTCTGTATGCAGGGTAAAGCGTACCTTTGATGGCGTATCCATTGTAAAGGCAATATTAGGTGTCACCTTAACAATATAATTCGTCGTCGATGCACATGCCTTACGCGACAAAGAACGGGGTCATTGTCACAGTCGGCAGCACGTCCGCGGTGACGTTTTTGTGATGCGCTTGCACTTTGCACTGTAGGTACCTACGCGCGAACGCGAGACGCTACTGTTCTCAGCGGCTATTAACTGATAAAATACATCATATTATTGCCAGTGTTGACCGTGCCCAGTATAGCAGTACAAGTTTTAAGCTTTTGGTGTAAGGTATGGGAGACATTAGCTTCTATTTTATAACCACTGAACGTACTAGAACGGCCTAAACATTGTGCTCCTATTCCATACAAATTTGGCAGTTTTTTCGGGAGTAGTTAGAATGAAAAATGCCTTGCTACGCAGTTATTTCTTTCCGAATAAGAAGTCAAGCATCAAGTTGAAACAAAAAAAATACTTTTTTTACATCCTCCTTTTGTCCTTTTTTTAGAATTTAAAATTAAAATATCACTAAATATGAAGATATTTAGGGATATTTAAATAAAATTGAGAATTGGCTACAGTGACTCTCATTAAACGGTGCATGATCGTCTTTCAGCCCCTTCCCACGGTCTGTGATATCGCGCACGGAGGCGGATCAGCTCGCACGACACACCATGGGAACGGTCTCGTGCGCCGAGGTGCGCGGTAGCACAGGAGCCCTGTCTGTGTGCGTTGCCGTGCGTCGTCGTCGGCTGTGCGTGATGATCTGCAGAACCACGCACCGTAGGAAGGCAGTATAATGTATTCTGTATCCTGGTGGTTACATAAAAATCTTTTTATATAACGACCAAGATACAGAATACCTTATGTATAGAAGTATTTTTAGACTTCTCGAAGACGAACACAAAGATTAGATCTAGCGCGTAGATGTTCTACGCGTTCACCATTTCAGTGGATGAAAAGATGAAGCGTAGGC
Source organism: Thera britannica (assembly GCA_939531255.2). Classification (NCBI taxonomy): domain Eukaryota; kingdom Metazoa; phylum Arthropoda; class Insecta; order Lepidoptera; family Geometridae; genus Thera; species Thera britannica. Next base: position 3,139,912 of record OW618045.2, on the reverse strand, counting down.
TGCAAGGGTCCGAATATAATTATTTCTGAATATTTAAGAAGAATGCTTGAGTCCAGCAGTAGAAATACGCATAAATCGCCAAAGCCTATTCCTTGTACAAACAAAAAGGAAGGAACGAGAGCCTACAAGTACGAAAACTCTGTACATTAATCTACGTTCAGTTCAGATTTCAGAAGTTGGGGCTTTTCAGCGTGGATTCGGTAACAATTTGCAAATAATAACTAACCTCATAATTTAGCTACGTTTCACCTTTATTCATTGTTTTAACTTCAGGTATGTATTGTGTTTGGATTTCCAATAATTTGCTGGAAAGGTTTTGTTGTGATTTTGTTATTGGTTTTCATAATATCACCATCATTTTCTTGTCTTTGTTCGGGTACCACTTCATGTAGGGCCAAAACAAAAGTGCTCTGTCTGGCTCGGTCTCTGCCTCTAGTTTTTAGTCTGTGAGAGTGCTCACCAGTGTATTATACTGTGTGTGACGTTTAGACGTAGGATTTATTTAGTCAACACTCGTACAGACTTAAAACCATAGCCAGACAGAGCTTGTGGTAAGCCTACTGAGTATGGAGCGGTCATTAAGTATACATGGTCTAATAATCGATCAGCTTTAAAGTATCAAGAATAACTAAACCATTTGAACGTTAACCTACATAATAGAAGTCAAACTGCTTATTAAGAATTTACAGCGCTGCCCCAGCTTCTCAGAACCAAGGTATTTATTAGTGAAAAGCTAAACCGCTCAGCGTATTTCGAGGTAAGCTTTGTATAGACACACAGGCAACAGGAAATTTAGCGGTTTATTATGCAGTGATAGAACTAAAGTCACAGAGGTACATAGAAAGAGAGAAAGAAAATTCTTTTATTTTAATTAACATACCTACACAAAACGGAACATTGACAAACATAACACTAAAATAAGCTCCAAAAAAAATTAGCAGTTCAAATAGCAATAAATCTATATCTATAATATTTTTTTTAATACATCTAGTTGATGTAACAAGCATATGGCCCACCTGATATTAAGTGGTAACCATCGCCTTTATCAAAGCATTGCCTCGTAGGTCACGCACGTCAGGAACGTGCCTTACGATGCACTTCCCTGCGTCCATCAACTTGAGGCATACAGATGTTCAGCCTCACGTGCCAGTAATTATTAATGTGTTTGTAATGAATAAACTCAAAAAATACTGTGCTCAGTTTAAAGAAGGCTTTATCCTCCATGTCACCGAGCATGTCGTGACGTCATAACTCATTAAACTCCAACTGAGGAGCGGGAGTCATGTTAACAACTTTTGATTATGCTTTTAATTGCCTTTGAATGTGACAGTGTTGTTATGTTTGATGAGGTCATGTTTGTTTTACAGACATTGGTATTGTTTGTTGGTGGGAGTAGAGATGTTGTAATGGTGTTGAAGCTTGTACGGTTCAAAGTTGGATTGGCGACGTAATGGAGTCTTTGATGTACCTATGGTGTTCCGCTCGAGTGCTTTTGCGTGAAGTGACTGGCCTCTCAGCTCAGTTGGTAGTAGCTCTGCCTTCTGAGCCGTAGGTCGTGGGTTCGATCCCCACCGAGAATAAACATTTGTGTGGTAAACACAGATATTCGTTCTCTGTCAGGGTGTTTTATTGTATTCTAAACATGTATTTATATACAATATAAAAAAACAGCTATCTTATAATACCTACATATCTGTTTCCCAAATTACAAGCTCTGCTTAATTTGGGGCTAGAAAGTGTTGTTTGTATTGTCCACAATATTTATATAATTGTTTCAAATTTTTATTCTTTAACATTTCACACTTCATCTCTTTTTTCGTTTTTCCCAAGACTTTTATTACGTAGGCTGTCTTCATCTAAGCACACAAGACAAATATCCGTGCTACAAAATAAATAATAAAACGTATTTGTACCCGAGCCACAATTTCGCAGCTTTGTTGGTACATAATGCGTATTTACCCATCCAGTTATTCACATCTTTATTTGTCACCAGTGGCTGTGGCTGGAAGCTCGTTTGTGGTAATATAAGGGTGAGAGACAGAGCACTGGTGGTCTAGTGGTAGCGGCCCTGCCTTCCGATCCTAAGGTCGTGGGTTCAAATCCAGTCGTGTACCAATTAGTGTTTCTGCCCAAAAATGTATGTAGGTACAGTGACGGAATGAAAATGTTCGTCGATTTTCAACTTGATTTGTTCAACGTATCACGATCACATACTACCTTTTGAAACTGAATAGACAAAATACACCGATAAGTTAACGTCACAAATTATGTCAAAATGAGTTCATGATCAAGGCACTGGTGCAAGCGAAAACCGACTCTTAGGTGACGAACATTTTCATACCGCGACTGTACACTATGCCAGTGCTCTGAAACGGTGAAGGAAAACATCGTGAGGAAACCTGCATTTATTAGAACCTAAAAAGTTCGAAAATATGTGTCAAGTGTGCGAAAGGAGCCTCTTTGAGATGCACTTAAAATCCTTTCACCACACTTGGTTCGAAAGAATCAGTAAAGAAAGAAGATCAGTGAAGAAGAAGGGTAAGTTAAAGCTTACTAGGATACCAGTGAGGGTGCAATCCCCCCAGCCTTATCGACGGTGGCTGAGGAGTACTTACTTACTAGGGGTTAGAAGTGGTGAGCGAGAAGGCGAAGAATGCTTTTTGGAGCGATAGATAGTTTCGTCAATAAAATTTATCACCTCCGTGGCTCAGTCAATCAAGCAATCGATTTTTGCTCAATTGTATCAAGACAAGGAACCCTGGTTCAAACCCCGAAACTGTAGTCTTTTTGCATTGAAATAAATTATCAACGCCATCTATTTTGTATCCCATGTACTAAGAATGTACCCTCCTTTTTTGTATGGGCTTGGAGTTCTTCTCTTCTGCCATCTTGCTTTTTCATATTTTTTATTGATTTATAGTGTTTACTACACATAAGAAAATCAAAAAGATTTTATAACAACAAAAATTAAGAGACGAGCGGGATTTGAACCTTCGGCCTTCCCCTTGGTACGAGGCTGATGCTGGACCACTGTTGCTGTTTAAAAATAAATACCCTTACCAATTCAAACAGAATCTCAAATTGCATCAAGCACTCTTAAACAGCGAGAAATGCGACCGTAACTTGAAGCGAACGAAGTTATGGCAAAGTGAAAGGGTGGACCCTTTTGCCTTAATAATGTCAGCATGGCCCAAATGTAGGCTATATTCAACTGGCCTATATAATTTGTGACAGGTCTGCGTTAGGTGTAATAATAATAGGTGTAAGTTTAAAAAACTTGACATACCGACGTCACGGTCAAATCGCTGAACCAATGGGACTTTTTGCAGTGGTGAATTCCAAAAAACGCGGCTACGACAGTTTTACCGCAGTGATTGACACAATAAGTGTCAGTGTCATGGCGTTTGACGGCTATTTGACAGTTTTACCGCAATGTCACAAATAAATGTCAGTGTCATGCTAATTAACAGAAACAGTTAGTTGTCAAAATGACATTTCTACTACTTCTCATCATGTCGGTCCGCCATGTTTTGGTTGCTTTGTGTTGCTATTTGAACAAGAAAATCTCTATGTACAACCAAACGAAGTAGAATTGAAGAAAAATAACATTTTAAACCGAATTCTATATTGCTAGGCTGTATTTAAGATTGGTGTACATAGACCTGGCGTAGGCTCCATAGTTCCATGAAACATCACATTTATATCATACTTTATTCTAAAAAAAACTACTAATATAACTCAAATTGAAATTAGCTATTAAATTGATGTCATTGCAATTCCAATTAATGTCGGACTTCTAATTAACTTGCATTTGATATCGAAATTAGAGCATACTAGTAGGTATTCAAATAATATTGTGTGTAGGCTGTATTGTCTAACCTGATATAATAATTACTCGAGCTATGAGTCTCAAATTGGGATGTGGTGAAAGCTTGACTGGGAGATTCAGTACATAACATAATCAGAATTAAGGCGAAGACAACCGTCAATATACTTCTTGCTCGCAGGCCTGCGCACACCTAGGCCGCTAGCGACCGCGATCAATGAAACGCTGTCAAATATAGCGTTTCACTGATCGCGTTCGCCAGCGGCCTAGGTGTGCGCAGGCCTTAAGACCTGCGTACATCAAGGCTATAGCGATGGCGATTAGTAAACAAAATTACTTTTTTTTAAACTATGTGCAATTGGAATTGGCACACACGATAGTTTCTCGCAATTTTTGATTTAAGTTCAGTGCTCTCATAATCTTTCAAAAAGTTGTTACACTGTTTTCAGCGTCATGGCCTGCGCACACCTAGGCCGCTGGCGTCAGCGATCAGTGAAACGCTATCAAATTTGACAGCGATATTTGACAGCGTTTCACTGATCGCTGACGCCAGCGGCCTAAGTGTGCGCAGGCCTTTAAGGCTCGAACACACCTAGTTCGCTGGTGGTAGCGATCAGTGAAACGCTGTCAAATATCGCTGTCAGATTTAAGATTTGACAGCGATATTTGACAGCGTTTCACTGTTCGCTACCGCCAGCAAACTAGGTGTGCGCAGGCCATTAGGGGCTGGAAAATAATCTACCAGCAGTTCAGCCGTTTCGCCTATTTCATGAAAAATAAACAATAATCATAAATCATTTATCAATAAACGATTTAAAACTCACGCGTAAGAAAACAAAGTTTCCCCTCTATTATTTACAGCGGACGAGAAATAGGGATCTTGGGTCTCTCGTCGAATGCATTGATATATTGGGGTCTCGGCCTTTAGGGCTCGACTACACTACGGGGAGATAATCATCATCATCTTCATCATCCGAAGTCCAACTATGGACTTCCCAGGCTGATAATGATGATTCATTATCATCCTGGACATAGGCCTCCCCTACACATTTCCAGGAAGAACAATTCATAGCCCTTTCCATCTATCGACTTCCAGCGATCTTAACAATGTCGTCAGTCCATCTGGCGGGTGGGCGCCCTATGTTTCGTCTTCCGCTTCGTAGTCGCCATTCGAGAACCTTTAATCCCGAACGGTTGTCGGTTCTTCGAGAGATCGCGGGAAGTCGGTGGATGGAAAGAGCTCAGAATCGTTCTTCCTAGAAATGTGTAGGGGAGGCCTATGTAGAAGTGGACTTCTTCAGGCTGATGATGATGATGATGACTGTACATGTTTAATTTTATTGATAGAGTCAATTTTCACAAAGTAACGTTGATAAATTCATTCATCGTTTGTTACCAAAAAATCTTAAAAAACATTCGGCGATTGAGGAAAAACTCAGATTTCGGCCGCGTAGTTCCATGTCCGACATTGACTAATTGATGGTAGCTACCATCGTGACGTGTAGCCTTGGATCAGCTCAATCGTAACAATGCTATGTACTGTAGATCTACAACAAGCTCTGTCTGGCTCTGTCTCTGGCTCTAATTTTAAGTCTGTGTGAGTTCTCACCAGTGTATTAGACTGTGTGTGTGACGTTTCGACGTAGGACTTATTTAATCAGCACTTCTTCGAAGAAGAAGAAGAAGTCAGCGTTCACAGAATCAAAACTAGGCCAAAGACAAACCCAGACAGAGCTTTTGGTAGGCTTACTGTCTGAATTGAGAACGGTTTCACTTTAGCGCTTTTCCAGCGCGTTCGTGGGTTTGATCCCCGCCGAGAACAAACATTTTTCGTGTGATAAACGCTAATTTTTGTTCTCCGTCTGAGTACTATATTGTATTCTAAGTATGTATACTTACAATAAATATTGTAATGTATCGTCTGCTATCTCATTCCCATCATATCATTCCCAAGCTTTGCTTAATTTGGGGCTTTCATAAAAAATACATAATGTCTGCAGGATGTGTTCCAAATTCAAAATTACCTAGCTTAAAACACACACACAAAGTTGTAAGCCTACAAACTGGCACAAACTGGCATCATCATCATCATCATTATCAGCCTCAAGAAGTCCACTGCTGGACATAGGCCTCCCCTACACATTTCCAGGAAGAACGATTCTGAGCCCTTTCCATCCATCGACTTCCGGCGATCTTACAATGTCGTCGGTCCATCTGGTGGGTGGGCGCCCTACGCTTCGTCTTCCGGTTCGTGGTCACCATTCGAGAACCTTTATTCCCCAACGGTTGTCAGTTCTTCGAGCTATATGGCCTGCCCATTGCCACTTCAACTTACTAACTCTACGACTTACTACAAACTGGCAACTGGCATAAAAACAGGCCTGCTCTAAAACGAGCTCTGACCTGGCACACGTCATCGCACACTTTAGTTTGACCTTCGCCTTAGGACTGACAAAAGAAAACTCCCCCCAGCAATTGAGCCATGGAACCTGCTATTTGTTTTATGTGCGAATCTTTTTCACTCCCATTTTTTATTTAGGGATGAAAAAGCGCTGAGTGGGACGAAGACTTTTGTGAGTGTTTACTTGTTGTTTTGTTCACAGACAATAGGTTGCTTAGTGTGTTTTTGTTAGGTTTAACGTATCTGGTTTAGACAAAAACCCACTTAGGATAGTAAGGTATAGACTTCTCAAGATTATTGGACAAAATGCGCTAAGAAAAATGCTAAATTCACTTTATAAATGTACAAAAATGTTCAAAAGTGGTTGATTGTTTGTAGTGCTACACCAAAAAAGGCGCCACCATGACAGTTTTACCGCAATGACTGACACAATACGTAAGTGTCAGTGTCATGGCATTTAACAGCTATTCGACAGTTTTACCGCAGTGATTGATACAAATAGGTTTCAGTGTCATGGCATTTGACAGCTATTTGACCGTTTACCGCACTGACTGACACAAATAAGTGTCAGTGTCTTGGCATTTAACAGTTATTTGACAGTTTTACCGCATTGACTGATACAAATAAGGTCAGTGTCATGGCGCTTAACAGCTATTTGACAGTTTTACCGCAGTTATTTGTGTCAGAAAAAATAAGTGTCAGTGTCATGCTAGTTGACAGCGTTAGTTGTCAAAATGACATTTCAATACCTTTACATTATGCCCATGTCATGTCGGTCCGCCACGTTGTGTTACTGTCGTTGGTCAAGAAAATATCTAAGTAGTAAACGAAGTAAATTTAAAGATAAATTATAGTTTAAAAAACTAAAAAAAAACGCTCAATTTGTTATAAAAGCGTTTTTTTTTAGTTTTTTAAACTATAATTTATTTTTTACTTTTTAGTTCTTTTTTTTTTCATTTTTTTTTTCATATTATTGCATTGTCATCGACCTTTGACAGGTATGCAAAGTTTGAATCAAATCTGATCGTTCAAAGTGTGGTTTTTTTTATTTCTTTTCATTTTTTTTTATTTTTTTTTCATATTATTGCATTGTCATCGACCTTTGACAGGTGTGCAAAGTTTGAATCAAATCTGATCGTTCAAAGTGTGGTTTTTTTTATTTCTTTTCATTTTTTTTTATTTTTTTTCATATTATTGCATTGTCATCGACCTTTGACAGGTGTGCAAAGTTTGAATCAAATCTGATCGTTCAAAGTAGGACAAAATCGAGCTCAAAGGGGTCGGTTACATACATACATACATACATACATACATACAGGTGAAGCTAATAAAAGCGTTATAAAAAATAACAATTTAAACCGAATACTATATTGCTAAGCCGTATTTATGACTGGTGTACACAGACCTAGTGCGGGCTCTATAGCTTCATGAAAAATTTCACTTGAATCCCTAACATTGGTTACGTCACTTATCATGTACTTTTTTTTTTAATGTAAAAGATAGACAAACGTGCTTACGGCCCACCTGATGGTAAGCGGTCACCGTTGCCCATAGACACCAACAACACCAAGGGTGCTGTCGTTGCGTTGCCTACCCTGAAGGATTTTTTTACCGTTTTTCTTGAAGCTATTCATGTTGTAATTAAGAGGGAACACCTCTGGTGGTAGCTCATTCCACAGTTTATGGGTATGAGGAAGAAACGATCTCGAGAAGCGAGCTGTACGAGATACCCATGGATCCAGAATGTGTGGATGAGCACGCACTCTATCGAGAAGAGCGGTGGAGCGGTACCTACACTAGTTTTGTCTTGGTCTCTGCGACCCAAACTATAAAACGCACACAATTGTGCCATCATTTATTGATGGTTCAACTTTAACCAACTTTGTCCATTATACGCAGACCGACAGTCTTGGTCGTTAATAACCATTACCAATATAAATTGACACCTCCCCACCCCCTCGTGGCTACTGATTTATGATTAGAGAGAGGAAAAGACGAAGTTCGACGGAGACCTTCTGGAATTGGTACTGGGGTGCCGTCAAGTATAAAATCCTTAGAGATGAAAAATAAGCTATGGGCATAAAAGTAGGTTCATATAAAAACTTAAATCCCCAGGCTTAGTAGACATTCTCTAAAACCATTGTTCGTATAAAACCCTTGAAGGTGTCCTATGGAGCAAGGAAGTGAAGGTCATACAGAAGTATGCCCAAAAAGCACAAAGAACGTTGTGATTTTCGATGGAGCCGGCGGCATGCACGAAAAAACATGGCGTCATGCGGCGTTACCTTGCTCTGAGGCGTTCCATTGAAGGCTTGAAGTGCAAGTGAGAGTCGGTTTACTGTCGATAATGGAAACTTTTAATTGGCCCTCTGCATACATGTAGCATTGCTACATGTTTAATTTTGTAACCTATTTATGTATACCTAGCTGTTAGTTTTCCCAAAATTTTAAAAATAAAATAAAATAAATAAATAATTGAACGTGCCAACGTCATACAGCTGTCCACGCGAACGCATCGCTCACTCAAGTAAGAGAGAGACAAATGTCGAACGCTGCCGAACGCGGAGGCCGATTGTGCCTCTTTGTCGCTCGTTCCGCGATCTCGCTTGCACTTCAAGCCTTAAATGGAACGCCTCAGAGCGAGGTAACGCCACATGAGCCATGTTTTTTCGTGCGTGCAGCCGGTTCCATCGAATTATAAGACATTGTCACGTTAAAAAAAACTCTTAGACAATTGCAGTTCATACTCCTCACAGTTCGTCTGCACCACGCTAATTTTCTTACTCTCAGATGAAATCTATTAAACTAGGTGAACGTTTGGTCGAAATGGCTTATTTTTCTTCAGGCTTGTCATTGTCAGATAATCTTTGAGAAAATTGATGTGATTCATACTTCTGCTGGAGTTCGGAAACTTTTCTACTTAAAATTATTTATTTTCATGGACCTCCTTAGCAGAAAGCACATAAAATTACAGAGAACAGACTCGGTGCCAATTTTAAATGGTCTCCAATAATAGGAAGTAGCAATCTGGGGGCTTATTCTCGGGCCGATCTCGATCATTTTGCAATTTTATTGACGTGATAACGTCTTATAAATCGATGGAGCCGGCTGCACGCACGAAAAAACATGACTCATGCGTCGTTACGTCGTTTCGTCGTTCCATTTACCTGAGCTCGAGCCCGGGTCGGTTAATGGGTAAGGGTAAATAAGGGTAAGGGTAAATGAGGGTAAGGGTAAGGGTTCGGTCGGGTTCCGGGTCCGGGTCCGAGAGTTCGAGTCCGAGTCCGAGTCCGAGTCCGAGTCCGAGTCCGAGTCCGAGTCCGAGTCCGAGTCCGAGTCCGAGTCCGAGTCCGAGTCCGAGTCCGAGTCCGAGTCCGAGTCCGAGTCCGAGTCCGAGTCCGAGTCCGAGTCCGAGTCCGAGTCCGAGTCCGAGTCCGAGTCCGAGTCCGCGAGTCCGCGAGTCCGCGAGTCCGCGAGTATTTTTTTATGACGTTATCACGTTCAACTATCGTCAGTAAACCGACTTTACAGACAACCGATTTTTTTTATTGCTCCTTTTTAAAGAGAGAATGGCAGATTTCCTTGAGTAATTCATCAACGACTTCATCGTAGAAGCCTCGACAGCTACGATATACGGAAAACGTAGAAAAATTGCGGGGTTGCGAAAAGAAGCAATAAAATAAAATTGCAAAATGATCGAGATCGGCCCGAGAATTAGGCCCCTGCCCCGGCTTCGCACAGTTGGGAAAAATAAAGACTTCATATTTTTACCTCTTTTTATAACGCTTTTATTAGTTTCACCTGTATGTATGTATGTATGTATGTATGTATGTATGTATGTATGTATGTATGTATGTATGTAACCGACCCCTTTGAGCTCGATTTTGTCCTACTTTGAACGATCAGATTTGATTCAAACTTTGCACACCTGTCAAAGGTCGATGACAATGCAATAATATGAAAAAAAAAAAAAAAAAAAATGAAAAGAAAAAAAAAAAAAAAAAAAAAAACCTACTTTGAACGATCAGATTTGATTCAAACTTTGCACACCTGTCAAAGGTCGATGACAATGCAATAATATGAAAAAAAAATAAAAAAAAATGAAAAGAAATAAAAAAAAAAAACCTACTTTGAACGATCAGATTTTATTCAAACTTTGCACACCTGTCAAGGGTCGATGACAATGCAATAATATGAAAAAAAAAATATGAAAAAAAAAACAACTAAAAAGTAAAAAATAAATTATAGTTTAAAAAACTAAAAAAAAACGCTTTTATAACTAATTGAACTAAAAAGTTAAAAATAAAACTGTGATAATCAATTGAAAATTTATATTATTGTACAAAAAGCGTGGGGGGCTTGATTTTGATTGTTGTAAATATTTTATCAATAGTTTATTATATCTGAAGTTATTATAAAAAGCACCCCACGTTTTTTGTACAATAATATAAGTTTTCAATTGATTATCACAGTTTTATTTTTAACTTTTTAGTTCAATTAGTTATAAAAGCGTTTTTTTTTAGTTTTTTAAACTATAATTTATTCTTTTCTCTTCTAAATTACACCCGTGCGAAGCAGGGGTAGGTCACTAGTTAAAACTATAGCCTATGAAGGTACTCAAAGATAATGTAGCTTTTTAATGGTGAAAAACTTTTTGAAATTGGTTCATTAGTTTTTGAGTTTATTAGTTACTTACAAAACCTGAAAAATGCTAATCTTTCCTCTGTATAATATTAGTTTAAAGAGGCTTAGATGAAAACGGGACATTTTATTGCTACAAAACTAGCTTGGTAGACAAGAGCCTTATACCAGCAGGCTTACCACAAGCTCTGTCTGCCTCTGTCTCTGGCTCTGTTTTTGAGTCTGTGTGAGTCTTGAATAAATAAATCCTACGTCAAAGCGTCATACACCCAGACTCCAACCAGAAAACCAGAGCCAGAGACAGAGACAGACAGAGCTTGTGGTAAGCCTACCGGAGTAGCAAGATATTAAAATTTATTTTATGAAACCTTTTTGAAAGTATCTCATGATACATTTTTGATATAGAGATGTTCCGAGGCTACAAATTGGATAACGTACCTTGTGCCTCCCCTTCTGGGTCAACAGTTAATTTCGCCCGAAGGAAGGGTAGATTAATTCAGGTATTTTCATATGTAGGTACATGCAATGGCAACTTCCTTATTCGTTCTTTGTGATATATTTTTCAAATATTAATATTAATATTTTCGAGTCTAGGGTTGAAATTGGAAACGAGGTGTGTATTGTATCCGTGAATATTCTACTGACTGTTCAGTGGTGTTTTATTTTAGACATAGACATTCATTTATTTGCAGCTTCAGCACACATACACACTATTATAATAAGAAATGAAAAAAAAAAGAAAGATACGACGATATTACAAACTAAATACTAAAGAGAAATGACATTTTTGAAATTTATAATACAAAATTACAACTTAAGTACTAAAGAAAAATTACATTGAAAAAAAATTCTTTTTTGAGAGCATGTTTACATTGACTGCATAGTTTGTTATTAGCGTTATTTGTGTTCTAGATTTTTTTTTGTTTAATATCAAATTTTGTACTGTTTAATCTAATAACGCGTCCACGCGTTATGTTATGTTAGTGTTATTCCTTAACGGCCCCAACGGAAGACCAGCGAAAGTAATTTTAACTTACATAATTATAAGTTTAAAAAACTTGAGAAACCGACTTCATTGTCAAACGGCTAAACCGATTTTAATCAAATTTGTTTGGGACAATCTGAACGTAAGAATAACCAAATAAAAAAATAATTTTCTAAATCGGTTCATAAATGACGGAGGCATGCAGTTACAAACATTTAATTATTATTATGTCATTTATTTCAGATATTTATCCATATTAAATTTACACAGAAATCAGACACACACTATAAACAACAACATTACTAACATAATTATAAAAGATAAAACAAACTTACAATCAAAAATTACATTGAACAAGATTATAGCAGATTCTTAAAGTAATATAAAATAATTAAAAACTAAATAAATCTACAAGAGCTTATGCTAATCTGCATCCACTTAAACTGGATGAGGCAATCTGCACGATCTACAAACATCTGTAGGATGGTGTTGCTGCTGCCTCGCACACGCTGGTGCAGGGAAGCTACTTTCTTACGGATGACCGCGTGATAGCCATCCGTGCGCGCCTCCGCGAACATCCCCGACGCGCTGCAAAAGCGAGGCAGCCTCAACAGCATCCTAAAGATGTTATTATACTGGATTCGCAGAGCGCTGACTGATCGACGAGTGTGGTTTATCCAGAGGCTGCTCGAGTAGAAGGACTGGCAGTAAGCCTTAAAGAGCGTGATTTTAACTTCACTCGAGCAGCGAGCGAACCTTCGAATGATCATATTTCCTCGAACCGCCAACGCTCTGCGTTCCCTCTCTATATCCTCGTCATCCTTGAGGCCTTCCGTCACAATATGCCCCAAGTACTTGAAACTGCCAACCACCTGCAGAGCTGCGCCGTTAAGCATAATCGGGGGAACATGAGCCGGTTTAATTTTCCCGCACTTGAAGACCATAAATTAACTTCACTCTTCTTTGAGTTATATCTTAGCCCATGCCCCCCCGCATACACCTCACAAATTTTAACAAGTTTGCGAATCGAGCTCACTGTCGGCCCCAGCAACACCATGTCATCCGCATAACTTAAATTATTGACGGATACACCATCAATAATACAACCAGTATGAGTACTACTGAGCTCGACAATGAGTTCATTTATATAGAGGTTGAACAGCAGAGGAGAGGTTATTCCACCTTGCCGCACGCCACATTGCAGCTTATATGCATCAGACAAGGACCCCGCCCACCTCACCTGGGTTTTTTGACATCTATACCAGTACCTCAGCACATTTAAAAAACTATTTAAAAAAAATGGCAGCACCGATTTTAATAAATTAAAATGGGACCAATCTGGAAGCAGTACCTTTCAGATAAAAAAATATTTTTTCAAATCGGCTCACAAATGACGAAGTTTTATGAAAAAAAAAAACATACAACCGAATTGAGAACCTCCTCCTTTTTGATTGGAAGTCGGTTAAAAATTTATGCTGAGTTGGAACCAATTTGCACCTACCTACTCACTATGTATAAATTTAGGGTCTTATTAATAATCCTGGCGTAGCGTTGGACTAGTTAATCCGTGTTTTGTCACATTTGCTCGAGTTGACAATAATTGCATGGCAATGCAAGAGACAAAACACGGATTAACTAGTCCAGCGTTGCGCCAGGATTATTAATAAGACCCATAGTGTTTAGTTATAAGTTATGTGTAACCTATTTTTGTTTACAAAGTTGCAAATTTTATTTGATTTGTGTTTTGTATTTTTTTTTATTACAGCTGTAATACAAAAAACTGGGGAGCGGAGTTTTTCGGCAAACTGCCCATTGCTTATTCACATGATTGTACCATATCTAATAAGGCATGTAGGGAACTATCTAGTTAGGGGTATGTAGGAGTCAAGATTGAGTGAGAATGTTCCCGGGAAACCTTGAGTCACTACATATTTTACCGAAGTGTATTTTTTTTTGCAGACTTGCACTATTTTTTTATTCAACCATACCTCTAACATAATTAATACAGTATAAGCTTAATATTGTACCCTATTGACCAGTAAACGATTTAAATTGCAAGCAATGGCCATTTTGTTTTCAAATTTGTGTGCACTATGTTAGTGTTCTCAAACGGTGAAGGAAAACATCGTGAGGAAACCGCCACGTTTTGAATCAAAATCAAATCAAATCATCATCATCATCATCCGCAGCCCGACTTCACCCACTGTTGGGCATAGGCCTCTCTTTACTCCTGCCACTTACCACGATCTTGGGCTACCCTCATCCAACTGAGGCCCACGACGCTGACAATGTCATCAACCCATCGTGCTAATGGACGTCCAACGCCTCTCTTCCAAGTCCTCGATAAAAAAAAAAAAAAATTAAAAATAATCAAATTGTTTATTTTTAGAATCTAAAAATTTGAAAACATAAGTGCACTAAAGGACGCTCTCTGAGGCGCTCACTAAATCCTTTCACCGCACTCGTTCGTTAGAAGAAGAGTAAGTTTTAGTCAGTGAATATTGACCTTATAGTGAAACGTACATAGGTCAGCTATTATTTATTCTGCCCCAGAGGATATGAATGAATCATTAGAACGAGACCAGGGCCGAATGGGTCACTGGTCTTTTGTTAGGCCGGGAATCTTTTTGTTGCTTTACTTTCTCGTATTTGCTTTATTTGCCGTAAGGAACTTGCACCTAGACTCCTGTAAGCCTACCACAAGCGCTGTCTGGCTCTGTCTCTGGTTCTGGTTTTGAGTCTGTGTGAGTGCTGACTAAATAACTATGTCGAAACATCACACACACAGTATACACTAGTGAGCACTCACACAGACTCAAAACCAGAGCCAGAGACAGAGCCGGACAGAGATTGTGGTAAGCCTACTGGAGTCTCAAAGGTCACACCTTCTCTAAAATTAAAAGCTCTTTGACATAATAATGAAAAGTATTGTTTATACAACTAGCTTATAGCACAAGCATAAAATGGCCATCGCCTAAGACAAGGCTCATAGGTCACACACGTCTGAAACGTGCCCTGCGTTCATCAACTCGAGGCATACAGATGTTCAGCCTCACGTTTCAGTAATTTCACCGGCACCCACATCCTTCAAACCGAAACACAGCGATGCTGCTTCACGGCAGAAATAGGCATTATGGTAGTACTTCCCCAGACGAGCCCTTCACAAATAACTTAACAACTATTAAAAAGGTTAAGAAATGTCACTCAAGGCATTCGTAATTTCTTACAAGTTGCAAACAAAGTAGGCAAAAGTTCTCAAACATTTAGATCCTCTTCAAAACTTGAACTGGAAAAAACAAGCTGCTTGGAGGTTATTTTTATGTGACATTTCTTAGAAAGTTTGTACGAACTTTGAACTTTCTAATAACGATATTCTCAAAATGTCATGTCAATAATTTCCTCATTTTTCACATAGCTTTAATGGAATTGACCGTACCTATTTATTAACCATGAGATCACGGTTTCGAATCTACCTGGGGATCAGATTCGTGTAATGGTTTCTGCCCCTATTTTTATAACGCTTTTATTAGCTTCACCTGTATGTATGTATGTATGTATGTATGTATGTATGTATGTAACCGACCCCTTTGAGCTCGATTTTGTCCTACTTTGAACGATCAGATTTGATTCAAACTTTGCACACCTGTCAAAGGTCGATGACAATGCAATAATATGAAAAAAAAAAATAAAAAAAATGAAAAGAAATATTTTTTTTTTTAAAAAAACCTACTTTGAACGATCAGATTTGATTCAAACTTTGCACACCTGTCAAAGGTCGATGACAATGCAATAATAATGAAAAAAAAAAAAAAATGAAAAGAAATAAAAATAAATTAAAAAAAAAACCTACTTTGAACGATCAGATTTGATTCAAACTTTGCACATCTGTCAAAGGTCGATGACAATGCAATAATATGAAAAAAAATACATGAAAAAAAAAAAACTAAAAAGTAAAAAAAAAATTATAGTTTAAAAAACTAAAAAAAAACGCTTTTAAAACTAATTGAACTAAAAAGTTGAAAATAAAACTGTAATAATCAATTAAAAATTTATATTTTTGTACAAAAAGCGTGGGGGGCTTGATTTTGATTGTTGTAAATATTTTATCAATAGTTTATTATTATCTGAAGTTATTATAAAAAGCACCCCACGCTTTTTTACAAGAATATAAATTTTTAATTGATTATTACAGTTTTATTTTCAACTTTTTAGTTCAATTAGTTTTAAAAGCGTTTTTTTTTAGTTTTTTAAACTATAATTTTTTATTTTGAATTCCATGGTCTCTGCCTACCCCTTATGAGAAATAGACGTGATTCAATAAATAAATAAATATTTTGTCAACGAATTAAGCAGAACTTGTAAGGAGAACCAGATAGCTGATATAATGCTTAATAAATTTCTTTTTTTTTTTGGAAATACATACCTATAATACGGCTTATTCCACTAATCCCCGTTGACAGTCCCCGTTAACGGGGATTAGTGAACTTTTTGTTCATTATTCCCCGTTGACACCGATTTGATCTCGTTACGGGGATTAGTGAACTAAAAAGTTCATTAATCCCCATTACGTTAAAAATAAATTACTAATACCTATAAGAATCATGTTTTTAATTTTTTATAAAACTCGCTTATTGATTATTTTTATAAATATATAAATTTAGAATATAACACTCAGACAACAAACATCTGTGTTCACCACAGAAATACTTGGTCTCAGTGGGGATAGAACCCACGACCTATGACGCAGAAGGCAGAGCTACTACCAACTGAGCTGAGAGGCCAGATAATGTATTTCACTTATATGATTTAATTCAATTAGTTACCAGTATGTATGGTACGAGTACCTACCCCATTTAATTATAGCGTTGAAGTGTGCAGTTGAAGTAGGCATACCAAAAGCTCTGTTTGGTTCTGTCTCTGGCTCTGGGTTAGAGTCTGTGTGAGTGCTCACCAGTGTATTATACATTGTGTGTGTTACGTATTGACGTAGGATTTATTTAGTCACACACAGACTCAAAACTAGAGCCAGAGACAGAGCCAGGCAGAGCTGGTGGTAAGCCTACAGGTACATTATAATAAAGAGACGGTCAATTGAATTCCGCCCCAGATTAATTTCTAAGTAGCCCAGTGCCGGTTGGGCAATATTGAAATTAAATTGTATTTCAAACGTGTGTATTTGCTACCGTGGACGTAACGGAATAGGTATAAGCGATTACTTTTATATACAGGGTGGAATTTTGTAATGCCACCTGGAGGAAAAGTACTCTATTAATACTGCAGATAGAACATTTTACTCAAACGAAACATTCCTTTTTTTTTTAATAGAAAGCAAACTGCATTCAAAGATTTTCGAAAATTCTCTTCTCCCACACCCGGGAATTGAACGGGCTAAAATCTGAAAAAAATATACCCTGTACTTTTATTGCATCGATCGTTAGGGTCAATTATAAGGATGAAATATCTCTAACAAACATGATCTCTCTAACAGACATGATAGCTTCTAATGTGCTTTCGTTTTACCCAAGTTTTTACTAACGAAAGCGCGTGTTGTCACATCAAGTGCCTAGTTTCGTGTGAGTGAGAGTACGCCAGTTGACCTACCCCTGTGTTCGACTATGCCAATTAGAGATGTGCCGACTATACATTAAATGTCGATGCTCCAAGCCCCATAGCTCTTCATCTCATCCCCTAGTCTATGAAAAATAATAACATCGGGTCCCAGTAGGTACTAAAGTTTGATTTATGTGCATACGAACTCTATATGTTATCAACGTACACTTGCATGAATAAAGAGTCAGAGCCGCAGAGGGATTGAGAGCAAGGTATGAACAAGAGGTAAACGTATTTAAACTATTGCACGGGTCTTTTTACGCGATAAATAGTTATAATTTAAATATGTTTTATGATTGCGAAAGTTAAAAAAGAGGTAAACGAATTGTTAAGAAATGAATGAAAGAAAATCATTTTTTTTGTTCCTAAACTACACAGAAAATAGTATGTACAACGTGTTACAAAATACACCGTAAAATGTAGTTATTTTTATCAAAGCCAAAACCCTAATAAGCGAGCATGTCAGGTAATCATATTATTTAACAGAAAGGCCTACGTACCTATTATACCTAATATTTGTCTACTTTATTAGTTTTTCTATTTAAATAATTAATAAATGGAATAAAATTGTAATAATAAAAAAAAATCTGTAAATGGACCCGTTAAAAAGCCCCATTTAATCTCATTTCGGTTTTATATCAACTATAGCGTCCCGCAAGTAAGGCTTGAGTAATCACCAGTTGCCCCTTACGCTATCTAGATCATCTACAATAGATGCAGACCTTTTTTATAGCCAGGAATTTAAAAAGGAATAGAGTTATGCAACAAAAATAAAAGTTCCAAAATATTAAGTAATTGAAAAAAAAAATAAACCTAGACATTTTTTTCTAACCGAATTGCTGTTGTTTTTTATAGTTGTAGATTTAATTTTCTGTGGACATTTTTATTTTATTTATTAGTTAAGTTAGCACAAGGAGACATCGAATTACTTGTTGCAATAGCATAATCTCTGAATTATTGTTCATTAAGAACGTAACAATGTTCATACTCATGCGATCGATTAAATTTTAATCAAACTACTCACGCCTTGGTCGTTATACCTCTGAGGTGGAAATGAAATTTATGAGCTAAACTCGATTACTTTGAATTTTAGGTTGTATCTTTATAAATTCCTGCAGCATTTTGTCCTGTTAATTTTTAACAAATTTATCGCGGGCATAAACAAGATGCAGCTTTATTAACTTCACTTTGATATTTATGCACTATGGGGATGACAAACTACGACGGATTTTTATTTTATCTTCTAAGATAAAATAAAATAAATATTTTATCTTTATTCAGCGTGGCAATGCCGCCAACGTCTTGGAGACGCTTCCGTCTGGCACTGATTTGGATCAGTTGAGCTATCTCTAGATCGTTTGTAACGATCTGCAGATAGCTCAACTGTTTCTTGTGTATTTTGTACTTTTTTTAAATATTTGTTTAATTGTAAGTTTCTTTGTGTAAATAAAGTCTTCTAAGATGAGTTTCCTAACTTCTAAGTTCATCATCAGTCTGAAGAATGTTTCAGAATACGGGCCTAAGTCTACCAATGTGCAATGTTACAACTTACTGTTTCTATGTTATTCCGGTCAGACCTCAAGCCCCTGTAAAGCCTGGTGGTTTGGCACATAAGTAGGCATATTAAGTAAGGTAAATGGCATAACTCACATTTAACCGGCAGTGTATTGTGGTAGTTAATTAAGTGTATACTTGTTGGTAGTTTTATCACAATTTATTATTAGTAAGTATATAAATATATTCTTAGTATATTACATATTTCTTAGGTATTTATTTAGATATATTATTATTTATTTAGTATGAATAGCTCAATTTGCTCTGACCTCTTTATTTCATTAGATTCTGATGATTTCTCTGATGCTTTAGATGATAGCCTAGCTGCACCACTGAGTGATTTACTACACCAGTCCTTTCGAAGTCCTATGAAGAACCTGAATGTGTGTCATATTAATGCCCAAAGTATACCTGGTCACTATACTGATTTTCTCAGCGCATTTAATATTAATTCTCTCCATGTATGCCTAGTGTCCGAATCCTTTCTAAAGCCCACTCTCCCCTCAACATCCTTTTCACTTCCTGGCTTCTCACTTATTCGGAATGACCGCATTGGTAAAGGAGCTGGTGGGGTTGCAATCTATCTCCGATCTGAGTTCAAGTACAAGGTTCTTGATGCTTCTCCCCAGCTGTATACTGCATCCATGGAGTATATCTTCATTGAGGTCTCTATTAATCGTACTGTCAAGTTCTTTCTTGGAGTAGTATACGCCCCTCCAACAGTAGATTACTTTAATTCGCTTGAGCTACTTCTTGAAACTTATGTTCCACAGTATGACAATATTTTGATCATGGGTGACTTTAACACTTGTCCCTTGAGGGATGCAAGAGCAAAGAAGCTGCTAAATACCACAACCTCAATTAACCTCTCCCTCCTTGACCTAAACCCAACTTACCATGTAAACAACACACACTCTTGGCTTGACCACATAATAACTGGTGATGCTGATAGGATCTCGTGCCATGGTCAGCTTCCTGCTCCCGGTTTCTCTAACCATGATCTCATATATGCCTCTTACAGAACTAAAGTTCCTAGATCTAAACCAAAGGTAGTTATCCAGCGTAATCTGGCAGGCGTCTGCAGGGAAAGTCTTTGCACTGATGTCTCTAGCATAGATTGGTCTTGCCTGTATAACCTCAACAACATTGATGATAAAGTAGATTTTTTCAATAAATCAATTACAGAGGTGTATAACATCCATGCGCCACTACATCCAGTTCGTCTGAAGCGTGCCCCTGCGCCTTGGCTGTCGGACGAGATCCGAAAGTGCATGGCGCGGAGGGACTACTTATACAGAAGAAATAGGAAGGATCCGAGTGTGGAGAACTTTTCACTTTATAAAAAAGCTCGCAATAAATGCAACCAAATCATTCGCAATGCTAAAAAACGGTATATCTTTGGCAAAATCTCTACTGGCACACCAAACAACATGTGGAAGCTTTTGCACAGCCTCGGCTTCGGCCGCAGTAGAGCCTCTGCTGGTTCTTCAGTGGATGTAAATGCATTGAATAAGCACTTTGCTATGGTTTCGCACTCCGTGAATGACGTTGTTAAGGCGAACACAGTTGCAGAATTGGGTAACCTATCACAGCACACTTTCACTTCCTTCTCTTTCTGTCCTGCTAGCGAGGACGAAATTCTTAAAATAATTACAAGTATAACTAGTAAAGCTGTGGGTCTAGACGGCCTCGGTCGTGACTTAATTATTCCCATCCTTAATCACCTGCTCCCTCATATCACACATATTATTAATTTTTCTCTGTCGTCCGGATCCTTTCCCACCGTATGGAAGAAAGCCAACATAATTCCAATACCCAAAAAATCTGTCACAGCTGAACTCAAAGATTTTCGTCCTATTTCTATCTTGCCCTTCCTTTCTAAAGTTTTAGAACGGGCGGTATACCACCAACTAACTCAATTTCTTCAGTCACATTCTCTCCTTAACTCATTTCAATCCGGTTTCCGCTCTGCTCACAGCACAAACACAGCACTTATTAAAATCACCGACGACATCAGGTTCGCGATGGACGGTAAACAGCTCACTCTCCTAACTCTTCTTGACTTCAGCAACGCTTTCAACTGTGTTGATCATTCCATTCTACTAGCTGTTCTTCGCTCCTTAAATATTTCACTGTCTGTATGCGACTGGTTTCGATCCTACCTTTGCGGACGGGAGCAGCGAGTTCAAGTGGATGATACTCACTCCGACTGGTGTGATGTGGTCGCTGGTGTTCCACAAGGTGGAGTTCTTTCTCCACTCCTCTTCTCCACTTTTATTAACACTCTTGTCTCGGGACTCCGTTATTCTTCATTTCATCTTTACGCCGATGATGTGCAGCTTTATCTGTCGTTCACTCCTAATAAACTTCATAACGCCGTAGAACTCCTCACTGATGACCTCCGTGCTGTTTACTCCTGGTCGCAGAAATTTGGTTTCCAAATCAACACCAGTAAGACGCAGGTGATGATCATGGGAAGCAGGTTCTTTCTTTCGAGGTTAGACCGAAATTCTCTCCCCTCTGTGAAATATAATGACGTACCCTTGGTTTATTGCTCAGAGGTTAAGAACCTGGGCCTCGTGATCTCTGAAAGTCTTAACTGGGATAAGCACATCGCAGAGGTCAGCAGAAAAATCTTTGGCTCAATGCATGCCATGAAAAGGATGCAAAACTTCCTTCCTTTCGCAGCCAAAATTACTCTAGTAAACTCCATCCTTCTTCCAATTATAGACTATGCTGATGTTTGTTACTATGACGCTACCGAAGAGCAGCTTGATAAATTGGAGCGGCTTCTGAATGTCTGCATTAGGTATGTTTTTGGGCTACGTAAGTATGACCACATCTCTCATTACCGTTCTCAACTGAAGTGGCTCAAGATACGTTACCGCCGTGACACGCACGTTCTCTGTCTTATTTATAACACTCTTAATAATCCTATGTCACCCA
The DNA here is from genome assembly GCA_939531255.2 of Thera britannica. Taxonomy (NCBI): domain Eukaryota; kingdom Metazoa; phylum Arthropoda; class Insecta; order Lepidoptera; family Geometridae; genus Thera; species Thera britannica. The sequence continues at coordinate 3,117,949 of OW618045.2, read as the reverse complement.
GCTATCTCAAAGAACGTTTTTCTCCCCTCTCCCTCTCTGATCGTTCCTCTCGCCCTTCTAAACACCTGCTTCTAATGACCCCCGTCCATAAAACCTCTTTCTATAAATACTCCTTTACCGTCAGTGCGATACGCCTATGGAACTCCCTTCCAGTGGTCATACGCGAAGCTACATCTTTAGCAACATTTAAAAATAAGTTATTCCTTCACTTTTTATCCCATCAGGCATCTCAACAAAATTGAGCATTTTTATAGATAATATTTGTATTTATACATATATGTATTATTATTATTTTTATTTATTATTTATGTATTGTAGGTACTGTAGATATGTAGTAATATGTAGGTATTCTATTAGTAGGTTTCTAGTTTTAAGTAAATGTCTCTCTCTTCTATTGTCATAAAGCACTACCACCCACTCCACATAACACAATGGTTAACTGGTAGAAAATGCTAATTAGCATTAAGTTCGCCTATGTACTTCATTTTGTGCAATAAAGAATTTTCTAATCTAATCTAATCTAAGAAGTCCACTGCTGGACATAGGCCTCTGACAAAGCTCGGATAATTATTAAGTCTTCTTCTTTTTATCATGTCACTGATTTTTTCGAACCAAGTGTTGTGAAAGAATTTTTAAGTGCGCCTCAAAGAGGCTCCTTTCGTGCACTTGACACTTATTTTCGAACTTTTTAGGTTCTATGATATGCCGGTTTCCTCACGATGTTTTCCTTCACCGTTTGAGAGCAATGGCATAGTGTACATAAATTTTGGGCAGAAAACTCATAGGTACACGACTGAATTTGAACCCACGACCTTAGAATTGGAAGGCGAGGCCGGTACCACTTGGCCGCCAGCGCTCTCAATATTAAGTTGAAGTAGCAATGACCAAAGCCTCGAAAAACTGGTCATCGTTGGGAACGTGGAAGGAAGACGGTCTCGCGGTAGATCCCCAACTAGGTGGATTGACCAACTTAAAGAAAGGAACGTGGTGGGGAGAAGCCAGTTTTATGATGTGGTGAACATGGCTACAAATAGGACGCGCTGGAGGCAGGCCGTCCACTCTGTACAACAAGGACATCCTAGGGATCACGATCTTCAGTCATGAAGTGCCGACCACAGAGAGAGAGCAATGGGCAGGTCATATAGCTCGAAGAAACGACAGCTATTACTGCGGAATAAAGATTCTTGAATGGTAACCACGAACTGTAAGACGAAGCGTAGGTCACCCACCCACCAGATGGACCGGCGTAATTGTAAAGATCGCAGGAAGTTGATGGATGGAAAGGGCTCAGAATCGTTCTTCCTGGAAATGTGTAGGGGAGGCCTATGTTCAGCAGTGGACCTCTTCAGACTGCTAATGATGATAATATTGCCATATTTGTTTAGCGAGGCTTAGTCGAGATATAAATATGAAGGCCAGACAGGATGTAAATAAATATTGGTTTTAGTGTTGCGTTTACTTGGTTAGACCACGGCCTTACCCTTCAGTCTACGGTTACTTTGAAGACCACAAAGTCTGCAAATTACGGTTATATAATTGTACTATCAGCGTCAGAAGTTAATACATTTTGCATCATTTCAATAACAAGCAGCGATGCCCGGCGTTGTTTAAGCATTCCAGAATGTTAAAAAACATTCTAGAACGTTTAGGAGAAATAAATTCTAGAAAATTTTGTCAAAATCTAAACTTTATAGAAAAGTTCTTACGTGATTGAAATGGAAAAACTTGGAAAAGTCCCTACGTGATAGAAAAGGATAAACATAGATTTTTGCAACATTTTGCATTGATGCTGTTTTTATTGGTCATAGCGTGATAAGTATAGATTTATTTTTCATGTTTTTTATTGATTAATTAGTGTTTACTGCAAGGTCGCGTTAGTGCCGAAAAAAAATTATTCGTCGAGTGTGTTTAGGATCTGATGGCGCAGTGGTCAGCACAGCCCCGTGTCAAGGCGAAGGTCGTGCGTTCAAATCTCGTTCGGCTCCTAACTTTTGGGACATTATAAAAATCTTTGTCATTTATTTTACTTTTTTAATTGTTTCTGTTCCACGGGGATAAAAGTCTTCTCCGCCTTTGTTTAGTTAGTTTTTGCCTATTATCCTAATGTCCTTAATTTTTTGAAGTTAATAGTAATGTGAGAAAATATAGAAATTGTTTTTGGAACATAAGCTTCATTAAAATGAAACTGTTCTTAGATTAACCACACAAAGCTCCATCATACTAAATTAAATTCTAAAATCTACATTCTAATTCGCTGTGAAACAAAAAGTAACCACAATAATAATCCTTCCACGAACGAAAGCATTTTTTGAAATATAAAAATGCACTCTAGAATAGACGCGGATTTGTTAAATATTCTTGTACATTTTCACAAACCACAACTTTTATTCAACAATGCGTAGTAAGTAGGTCGCATTAAACATCCAGAGAGAGAACATGGAAAATGTAATAGTATCTTCTGATTTAGGTTCACCTATTTCACTTTGGTAACACAGTGTTTTGTGAAAATTCTGGTATTTGTGTTTTTTATAAATAATTTATGCAAAATTAAAAATGCCTTGTTGCACAATATTTACTTTCTATATTTATATATTTACAGAACAAGAAGTCAAGCCTTGCGCACTTTTTAGGGTTCCGTAGCCAAATGGCAAAAACGGAACCCTTATAGATTCGTCATGTCTGTCTGTCTGTCTGTCCGTCCGTATGTCACAGCCATTTTTCTCCGAAACCGTAAGAGCTAGACTGATGAAACTTGGCGAGTAGATGTATTCTGTGAACCGCATTAAGATTTTAAGAAAATATGTGTCAAGTGCACGAAAGGAGCCTCTTTGAGGGGTACTTAAAATCTTTTCACCACACTTGGTTCGAAAGAATCAGTGACACGATAAGAAGAAGAATATTGTTTTTTCTAAACTGAATAGTTTGCGCGAGAGACACTTCCAAAGTGGAATAAAGTTGGTCCCCCCCCCCCTCTAACTTCTAAAATAAGTGAATGATAAAGCTAAAAAAATATATGTTGTACATTACTATGGAAACTTCCAACGATATTTGATTTGAACGAGATCTAGTCAGTAGTTTTTTTTTTTATACGTCATAAATTGTAAACCGCAATTTACCTTTCGACGAACTACTAGAACTTCTAGAACTCTATGTTATATTACTTACTGCTACGGAACCCTTCATGGGCGAGTCTGACTCGCACTTGGCCGCATTGTTTTATTGGAATTTGGTTTGCTAGGCTCATTAGACATCACTAAAGTCTTATGAGTGAGGGAGAGAAAGAATGATAAATTAGCACCAGTAAGCACTAATTTGCATAATAATTCGGAGTGACGCAGGGTACTGTGCACTGTTGACTCGAGTTCTACAATTACAGCTAACGAGGAAGCTTCAAAATCAACACTGCAGAAGCATTGATGCTCACATAACATTGATATCCCTTACAACTCAGTTTGTAGTAGCTCTGCCTTCTAAGCTGGAGGGCGTGGGTTCAATTCTCACCGAGAACAAATATTTTGTGTGTTAAACATTGTTTTGTCTGGTTGTCATATTGTATTCTAAGTAGTGTTAGCTGGTTTTGGGAATAAGACATCCCTATTTGGACCGAGTGACGAGACACATCACTCGTCGAGAGAGGGGAAAATGGCGTCGTAACGCGTAGATGTTTGGTTTGCCGTTTATTATAGTAAAACCGACATCTCTCAGGTATGTATTAACTGTACGAATGGAGCCTCTTAAAGGCGCAAGTACAATCTTATCACCACACTGCACTGGTTTAAAAGAATCTCACGAACACGGCTAATTTCGGCTTCATAGAGCGTAGTGTACCTACGTCAAAAAGAGAGCGCTCTATAAACCCAAAAAACCGATATGCAATATTTATTACCTACAACCGTACAAGCTCTGCTTAGTTGTACTATGGGAACCAGCAGGCCTCTGTCTGGCTCCTTCTCTGACTCTGGTTTTGACTCTCAATCTCTGGTCGTCTGGTTTTGGTCTGGTGTGAGTGCTCACCAGTGACGAGTGTGACGTTTCAACGTAGGATTTATTTAGTCAACACTCACACAGACTCAAACCCAGAGCCATAGACAGAGCCAGACAGAGCTTGTGATGCTGCACTGGTATGAAAAGTTCTACTCTTTGGTTGTCCGCTAAACACTTGATGCGGAAGGTATGTCAACCATGAATAGATCTCTCCTTTTCGTTTTGTGGAGAATAACATTTGCATTAACAAAATTGCATATGCATACCACTGATAGGTGGGTACATATTAAATTCTGGTTATATGTAATGACGAATATTTGAGCTCAATTTGTGGTTTGTGGTGTGGCCAACACGGAGTGTGGCCAGACAGGGATTGTTCAAATAATTTATGTAATTCCATGTATTCCGTCCTTTCATGTAATGTGGTTTAATTTTATGGTATACGACTGGTGTGATGTTAATAGGAAACCAATTATCTTATAGCAAATCATTTTTCAGTTTTCATTTATTTATTGTATTTTTTTAGAAAGAAAAAAAATACTAATAATTAAAACTAATAGTAAAATATTTGCACTGGTACATGCTAAAATAGTCACAGACGCACATTTATGCACGCCTGAGTGAAACTACTATTTTTTTTTAAGTAAAAAGTTTTCTTATCTTTTTACCTTTATGAAAGAGATTGTTCCACCAAAGAGTTTTGCATAGTGCGTATAATAATTACGTTATTAACAATCAAGCATAGTTTGAAAATGGAACGCATTTACAATGCATTGAGTAGCAAATACCTACAGCTTCTTTGCACAGCAATAAATACTACTTACTGAACTCCTTCTTATTGATTAAATACTTGCGCACATCTAAGCGCCCCCGCAGAACACTTAAATGTGCTTAGGGTTCAAAACAATATGTTTGTATTGCTTGAAAAAATATGGCCTGCTCTTATTATTTCTACATGCAATGCACGCAACGTGATGGCTGCAAACAAAGCCGTACGAAATAGCACAATTTCCAGTCAAATTATGACTATGCAATAGCGGGATGGAAATACTGAGCTGAGAACCTGACACACGGCCTTTCAAACATGGTGGCACAACTGTGGTAGAATGCACAAAAGTTCCCGTAGCTTGTAGTATAAAAAAAAGTTAGGACTGATAGCGGAAAACATTAACAAAATGGACTGTAATTATTATTTATTATTTATTTATTATTTATTTTACAAGTACACTAAAACAAAAAGATACAAATAAATAGGTACAGGAAAAGAAAATCGAACAAAAATGGGGCAATCGAATGAATGGGGAAATCGAACGTAAATTGGGTTTAATGAAAGTTCACGTGATTGGGAGATTATTTCCAGTCCAATTTTCCATGATTTCGTTATTCTGTGCGGAATCTAACAACAAATAACTAAAATTTAAAAAGTATTTACGCAGTTTTAAGTTTTTTTTATATTTTTTACGTAAAATAAACAGAGTTTTAAAACTGTAGAGTTCTGAAAAACTTCTTGTAGCCGCCACCACAGAATTGTGGCACTTTATGGAAGCTTCATGTGCGTGCGTGAATTTTTTTTTTCAACTTACAACAAAATGGCGTTGCTTGGCGGCAGAAAGGCTTTTTCTCCGTGTGTCAGTCACGTAATATGACTGCGGTTGTAACAGCTGTACTGTTTCGATCGTGCCGTGCCCTACCGCTATTAAACCCCATGCTCTCGTGTTACAGGGGCCCTGGTTCCGAAGCGGCTGCCGTCATATAGCGGAGCTAACGCTAGTTAGATACAACTAGGTCACACCTTTTTTTAACCGACTTAAAATAACCTAAAACCTAAAATGTTCGAATATTATAATGTATTGTGTCAAGTGTACGAAAGAAGTCTCTTTGACTTAGTTTTGTTCCATTCACCACACTGGTTTAAAAATACCAGTGACACGAGCAGAAGAATACCAATATCAAATAAAAACCTTTTAAATTGTCTGTGTTTGCTTGTTGGATTCTGATGACAATACATTTTTTTTTGTACTTTTTCTTGCTATTCTTACTATTCTTGCTTACTTAGAAACGTATATATAACACTACAATACCTATTCAATGAATGTTTGATTGAAGTTTCTAGAACCGTGAATAAGCTGGTGAAATTGCTTTGATTATTAGACCTGAGCGATTTCATTTCTAGGAAATTGAAAATAGAAAATTGTTTGATTGTTTTAGGTTATGTTATGTTGTAGGTTTTGATATTTTGACGTGACAACGTCTTAAAATTCGATGAAGCCGGCTGCACGCACGAAAAAGCATGACTCATGCGGCGTTACCTCGCTCTGAGGCGTTCCATTTAAGGCTTGAAGTGCAAGCGAGAGCGTGGAACGAGCGACAAAGAGGCACAATCGGCCTCCGTGTTTGGCAGCGTTCGACATCTGTCTCTCTCCTACTTGAGTGAGCGATGCGTCCGCGTGGACACTTGGACAGCTGCATGACGTTGTCACGTTCAACTATCGTCAGTAAACAGACTTTACAGACAGCCGATTTTTATCTAGTAATCTATACCCACACTAATCTACACCTAATATTATACAAAGGAAATATTTTTGTATTGATATAGGCCGATCTTCATCAATTAGATGCAGTTAGAACTTTGTTTTTCTATAAACTACGAAAATAAAAAACTGCGCATTACGACGCCATCTCTTTTGCAAAATTATAAAATATCCTTGTTATTCATAGGCTATATTTTTTACTAGCGACCCGCACCGGCTTCGCACGGGTGTCATTTATAAAAAAAAGGAAAATATGAAGACACCTTTGAAATTTTTCAACCGTATGAAGCTTGGATAGATCATTTATTTTTAAATATTTGATTTATAATCATTTTTTTAAGCTTTGACCGCATCGGACAACTAATAAGTACCTACCTGTAGGCCTACCATTAGCTATGTCTGGCTCTGTCTCTGGTTCTGGTTTTGAGTCTGTGTGAGTGCTCACCAGTGCATTATACTGTGTTGTGTGACGTTTTGACGTGGGATTTATTTAGGCAACACTCACACAGAATCAAAACCAGAACCAGAAACATAGCCAGACAGAGCTCATGGTAGGCCTACTGTTATTTATTTAGATGTAAACTTAAGTTATTTATTTTAATACTACCCTCTGCGGTTTTTCCTTAGAGCTACGACATGGGGTCTTTCAAAAGGCGGGTATATCTGTATTTAAAAGGCCGGCAGCGCATCAGCACCACCTCTGGTGTTGCAGGTGTATATGGGCGACGGTGACTGCTCTCCATCAGGTGGCTCGTCTGCTCGTCTGCCAGCTATGGCATCAAAAAAAAAAAAGAGTGAAATAAATAAATCTTAAATGTTTTCTTCGAAATTAATAAGTTTTAATTTGATAAAATACTGAGACATACTTGACTAGTCAGACTTCGAAGACGAATTCATTTTACTTGAAAGTTTATTTGAGCTCTCTAGTTTCTATCTGTAAACAAAAGTTCATAAAGAAAATATAAATTAAATCACACAAATAAACTTGTTTATTCTTAGTGAAGTTTTTGACCTGATCAATGTCGATAGTGTAACCTTATGCATAGGGCACACCACCGAATAATATAGGCTGTGCTCTGTAGGGCACGCCAAGGACATAATGTGACATCAGTTTGAATTAGGGATCAGTTGTTTGTAAGTAATGTCAAAAGCTATAAAATACAATGGGGTAAATGAGTATAATATTATGTAACATTCAAAATCTAGTCGCATAAAGGCTCGAACACACCTAGTTCGCTGGCGGTAGCGATCAATGAAACGCTGTCAAATATCGCTGTCAAACTAGACAGCGTTTCATTGATCGCGGCCGTCAGCGGCCTAGGTGTGCTCAGGCCTTAAGTCAGTTTGACATTACTTTGACCTTGAGGCACATACAGAGAGAGGCTGGGTCGTGGGTCGTGATTCTTCGTCATTTCAAGCTCTGCTTAGTTTGGGGCTAGATAGTGCTGTGTGGATTGTCCGCATTATTTATTTATTTATTTGTTTTCTGTCATTTTGGGAAGTCACATAGCTTTTTGATTTTAATTGTTTTTCTGGTGTTATTTAGAGTTTTGTTGTGTAATTTCGGTGGTATTTTAACCAACATTACTTGAGGTCTTAGCTCAAAGTGTTATCAGTTGGAGTTAAAGTGTAGTATGTGATATTCTGATTTGATCGAAAATGTTTCAGATGGTTTTGGAAAAAACGGCCATTTTTTATTTTCTAAGCCAATTAGGGTAGAGCCGACTTGTCTATGACAGACTTGACTTGACGAAAAAGTATTTTATCTATGTAATATATCCTCACTAGTCGACACTGGCAGAATTGATCCGAAATGGAGCGATGCCATTCATTAAGAAGAAGCAAAAGAAGAGGCTGGGTAATCTGGGTAAAGACCCAGCAGTGGGTGAAGTCAGGCTGTGGATGATGATGGTAGCAAACAAAATATTTTTAACCCTTTTTGGCCCTGCCTGAAAACCAGCGTTGCTTGACATGGTAGCTACTACCATAACAAGCAGCAAAAAGCTGAGTCAGGGCCTATTTGACATAATCTTTCTTTCTAACCATTCAGCACAGGACGGGACTGGTTGTGCCCAGTTCTGTTTGTATGATTACCTTCATAGGTAGCCTGCCTGCCTGCCTTCAGTTGTCCGTTCTGTGTGTTTTACTGTATTTGTCTTACGTATACCTACTTATGTCAAATAAATATATTTTCTTTGTTTCTTTCTTTCTTTCAAAATGGCGTGCGCTAAGTTTAATATTTCCCCAACTCATTTTCTTCATAGAGCAATCTGAAATTACGTCAAAAGCAATAAAGGAGCAAAAACTACGCGATGCCCATTAAGTTTACATCATACAATCTTATCATGAACGGATCAAACCATGCCTTTAATACAGTTATATAGTTTCTGGGCTGCGGAAATAGCTAGATCACTTTAAATTGAAGTTTCCAAAACAAATAATTATGCAGGTAAATATTATGTATACTCATCTTCTCGTCGCAGATACCACAGTGGAGGCTCTGTGGTGACGTGCGTGTTGCTAGTGATGATGGAACTGAAACGTGGTCGCTTTTGGCCTCAAAAACAAGATCAAAGTCCCGCAACGAGCTATGGAGAGAGCTATGCTGGGAGTTTCACTACGTGATAGAATCAGAAATGAGGATATCTGTAGAAAAACCAAGGTCAAAAACTCACTTGAGTCAGCCTCCAGCCTCACATCTGTGTGCCTGAAGTTGATTGACGCAGGGCAATGCATTATAGGGTACGTTCATGACATGCGTAACCTACGAGGCAATGCTTTGTTATAGGTGATGGTTACCACTTAACATGAGGTGGGCCATATGCTTGTTACATCAGCTAGTTGTAAAAAAAAAAGTATGGCAACAGATAGATAGTGGTCGAAAAATGATGGCAACAATGCATTAGATTTCTGTTTCTTGTTCGTATCATTTATTTATGAGCCGGTATGACCGAGATTCGCTCGGGGTTAAAAACAATAGTATTATTATTCGCCAATAGATGTCAGAAAGAGTCGTATCTTTATTGGCTTATTTATAATTAACAACGCCATCTGCTGGAATAGCTTGCAGTTAGTTGCTCACAATCGCCAATAGATGGCAGGAACAGTCGTATATTGAGTTTATGTTTGATTATTGCAAAACACCAACTTCTCGTCATTTTCTAAAAATAATTCCTAGCTAGATCGATTTATCGCCCCCGAAAACCCCTATATACAAAATTTCGTGAAAATCGTTGGCGCAGTTTCCGAGATCCTAAATATATATATATTTATATATATACAAGGTGCAGTTTTGAACCTGCAAAACATTTCAGGAGGTTGTTAGGAGACTCGTAAATAATCATATAACAATACGATACCAAGTCAATAATCAATAATACTTTTTCTTTTCGATTTTTCAATTTTATTGATTTTCAGAATAACCCTCTTCAAAAAAACAGAATCACCCATGTATCGCGTGTCATGTCACTGTGTGCGTGAATGCGATGACCAGTGACGTCAGCCTGTACGAGTCTCCCTCCGTCCACATTTCTATGAATCGAACGCGGCACTACGTTAAACTAAAATGAAGGTCGTTGCTATGGTTACGGGGAACCCCGCGATTCTCGTCATACCGCATTTCGATTTAGACTCGAAAATCTGTTACTGCGCATCGAAGGTTCAACCAACGTGCCGCGACCTGTACAAGTTGTTGTAGCAACAGCAACTTATAGCAAATAATTTTACCTTAGATGTAGTTCGAATTTTTAACTGTATGCAGCTCACTGCATGGAGTGCCAGTGAATCTCGCAGGGCGACTGCGTATCAGACCTCAACAAACCAGTTACTTGATAACACGATACCCATTTGTTATTTGCTAATTGTCCGACCGTACGGCAGGGCTGTAAGGTCGTTGACCCGTACCGACCCGTGTGGTACCTAACGACTGTCCGAGAGCTACAAATCAGTTCGAACCAAAGGCTTTAATTAAGTGCTTACCGAAACACGGGATTTCAATGATGACGTTGCCGATTGGGGAATAACTCCGCGAACATTTCGATGGCTCGAGATACATTGTCTCCACTGATGGCATACCTACAAGCGGACCATCTCCACCAACTCTACATTGGAGTATTAGTCCGTCATCTTTACAATTAGGTAGTAGGTACCTATCCCGACCGTTAATCGAAGGCGCACTTGAGGGGCGGAATTTGCAAGCGTATGCACATACCGGCGTCATCAAATACACTAATAAATTGACCCGATCGATGCGTTTGCGATGGCCGCGGGGGCGTGGCGGGGTGGCGGGGGGAGGGAGCGGCCGGTGGTTGGTGCTTTGGTTTGGATTTATGAAAGAAATGTCGGTTGCGTTTGTTTGTGTGTGTGAAAGCGCAGTTTAAGGACACGTACAGATTGGTCGCGTTTTAAAAAGGGGAGTTCACACTTACCGATTTACGTTAATAAGAATAAAATGAAAAAAAAATACCTGCCCATTTTATTGTTGATTCGGGTCGAGAATCACTAACATAATTACCTCCTAAAATGTTTTGCAGATCCAAAACTGCACCTTGTATATTTATATATATATATATATATATATACTATATATATAGGTATATTATAAGATTAAAATAAAACTTTTGGTGAACAGATTCATTATACATACTTGCCTCTATAAAGTATGACCGTAGAAAGCACTTTATTTATTTACACGCTTTGTTGACGATAATCAATTTACTGTGTATGTAAAAAATATGAAATTTTATAATCAATGAATATTTGTACTTCTAAATCCTTTATACCTATAATAAGCAAAAAATGCTAAATAAATTTAAATACTGACATCTAAAACCGTACCACATATGTAATAAATTTCATTTCATTTTATAAAGTGAGCTATCTGTATCAGAATGAGCTGCGTCCGCAGCTTAGCGCCTAGGCTTTATTACAGGCAGTCACGTACAAAAGATACGTGAACTGAAATAATCGCACCAGGATAGTAGGCATACCTACTTATAAAATAGTTAGATATGGTATCTTTAACAGAACTTTCACTACTGAGTAGTTTTGTTACATTTTTTATCATCATCATCCATAATTATCAGCCTGAATAAGTCCACTGCTGGACATAGACATCCCCTACACATTTCCAGGAAGAACAATTCTGAGCTCTTTCCATCCACCGACTTCCCACCATCTTAATCAATGACTACTTACTATATTTTAATTTCGAACCAAGTGTGGTGAAACGATTTTAAGAACGCTTCAAAGAGACTCAAGACAAATATATTCGAAAGTTTAGGTTCTACGATATTTATGCCGGTTTCCTCACTATGTTTTCCTTCACCATTTAAGAGCTAAAAGTCATTGATACCTACATACTAGTCACTGATTTTATTTGCCTTGTTTCAAAGCAACATAGACTTTTATTACCAAAGCTACAAACAACCGCATGTCCGTTGCCGTAGCGTTGTTTTGGACACAAAAGGAAAAAGCCTATAGACTGATAGCGAAACCATTTTACGTGTATATTTTTTTGTTTGTTTTAAATCTGAGCCTATCAGGGGTTTGTTTACGCAGGTGGAGGCCTTAGCACCAGTCTATACTAAATTATAAAGGAAACATTTGTATTTTTGTGTGTATGTTTATAATAAACTAGCGCCTGCCCGCGGCTTCGCTCGCCCCGTTCCCGTAACGCCCCGCTCCCGTTGCTTTTTTAGGATAAAAAGTCCTATCCTATGTCTTTCTCCCGGTTCTAATCTACCTCCCCACCAATTTTGAGCCAAATCGGTTAAGCCGTTCTTGAGTTATAAATAGTGTAACTAACACGACTTTCTTTTATAAATATAGAATAATCTCAAAAACTACTGCGCTGATTTCAAAAATTATTTCTCAATTGGAAAACTACATTCACCTGCTACCTGGTTCTTAGAGTACAAGCTCTGCTTAGTTTGGGGCTAGGTTGTGTCGGGTGGATTGTCTACAATATTTATTTATATCAACAAAGAAAGAAATAAATTAAAATTATTTATTTTATGATGCAACCAAAACTCACTTACAAATGGACGCTGTTTAACTAAAACGTTCCAATCTTTTTTTCTATTTTCTTAGTTTCATGCGGATTAGAACGTTTTAGATAAATAGCGTCCAATTAGATAACAAATACGAAATAATAAAAAGGGTTCATTCTCTTTATTTTCGAAATAACTTTGCTAACGGTTTTGATATTTTTTGTGATGTCATCGCTTCTGATACCACAAACTCGTGCTATTGTTTCGTTTTTACTGGTGAGAGAAGAATTTGAATTTTACAATGGGCTCGTTTTTGAAAATATTCAGGTCAAAAAAAGAAAGGATAGAAAACGTTTATGCTTATTCCTAAACGCTGTAGGTATTTTCAAATGTATTTTCAAGCTTTAGTGTGCGGAAGCTGTAGGCCTACCCCAAGCTCTGTCTGGCTCTGGTTTCAGAAAATAGAAAATATTTATTTAACGTTACAAAACATGGTACACACAAAAATATAACAACAAGCAATAAGTGACGAAAAAAGGCTACCACTCAACATTTGCCTTAAAAACGGTCTGGCTCTGTCTCTGGCTCTGGTTTTGAGTCTGTGTGACTGCTCACCTGTATGTGTGATGTTTGGACGCAGGATTTATTTAGTTAACACTCACACAGAGCCAGACAGAGCTTGTGGTAGGCTTACTGGTTCATATAAAGTAGGTAGGTTACCTTAATGTACCTAGTAAACAACTGTTAACTATGCACACTGGTAAAGTTCGTACAAAACACCCGCTGTTAAAGCAACTCTCGAGATTGGCAAACTTGTCAAATTGCTCCACTTGCCAAGAGTTCTACTGAACCACATTAGCACCAGTTTAAACTAGAGATTTATATCTTTCGTTGCAATCAAAACTTTGACGCATCTGTCAGTTTTGTTATTATTTTGAGCTTTGATTGCATTCAAAAACTAATAGAAAAAATAACTTCAGTGCACTTAAAATCCTTTCACTACACTGGTTCAAAAGTACTAGTGACACGACGAGAACAAGATTATGTTCATGAAGACGGGCTCAGTTTTCTGCTGGGCGATTGTGTAAATGTGTAATTCTGTTGCAATCAAAGTTTGATACTAACAAATAAAATATACTAACAACGAACAGCGATCACCTTACTTGTTGCAATCATTTTTCAACCACTATCTTTCTGTTGCCATACTAGTTTTACAAAGCGACGTTCTTATTCGCTATCTCATGTTTATTACGTCAACATTCAGTCTTGTTGCAATGGGTCCATGTCAAAGATATGTTTTGTTACAATTCATTTTTTATTGCAATCGAAGCCCAAAATAATGTCAAAACTGACATATACCTATCGTTTTTTTTTGTAATCGAAGAAAATAATTTCAAATCTGACGGATGCGACTAGGTTTTGATTGCAACAAAAGATATGCAATCAACCTACAACCTGTGATAGCAACAAAAAGTATTTAAGTTTCCACAGCGCGTAGATTAAAGTGTGTTAAATACTCGTGCTAAGGGTACTCTCACTATCAATGTTATCAGAAGTCAACCGCTGAGTAAACGATGGTTAGATTGCTTTGACGAGTTTTCCTATTATCCTTGTATCATCATCATTATCCACAGCCTAACTTCTTCATGCACCTGTCTTCGAAGCATTCCTCTTAGGTCACGCACGTCTGGAACGTGCCCTACTAAACACTGCACTGCGTCCATCAGCATACAGTTGTTTAGCCTCACGTGGACATTGATCATATTCCAGTCAGGATATTTCCAGTTCCATGTTCTTCCTGGAATGTCATTGACATAGGGAACTCTGTCTATGACATTTCCTGAACCTTTCTGGGCAAGTCACTTCAGTTACAACAAATTCGTCTACGAAATGTTGTTTTCGGTTTGCCTATGTCTCTTTCTATTGAATGAAGAAAAGATGAGAATTAGTTATAAGACCTGTACACAACCATTCTTTAAGCAAGCAATAAATCATTTCATTTCATTTCAGCAAAAATTCGTTACGTAAAAACGATCGAAACGAGTTTTTGTCTCATCAATTTTCCATACAAAAGCTGTCTTTGCTGAGTCACGTGCTTAAATCAAATCTGGTAGCAAAACTCCGACTTCGAGTACAGAACAGTTTCTATTTCCATGTTCTTTCTAGAAATATCATAGGGACTATCTATGACATTTCCAGAAATAATTATTCTGAGTCTCCTCGGTACGGTTAATAATAAAGCACTAGTGTTTTTTACTATATTTAATCTATGGTTGAGCGTTGGTATAATTTAAGCGTTAGCAGAGCGTTGTGTAAAAAGTTCTTTATTACCCAACGGATGAAACTTGAAGCCACTTAAAACTTTTATTATGGGTTGAATCTTTCGCTGCGTTTGAAATATGAACTTAATGTTTAAAAACAAATAAATACATACAGTTAGCACCAGAAATTAACCCTTACTATAATTAACGCTTTCTAGCGACTACATATTTGTGCCGCTTGGCTTCGAAACTTTTGGTCCATGGGGTCCCAGTACAATTTTTTTTTTAAGCAATTGTGTCCTCGGCTGGTCGACGCCACTGGTTACAGGAGGGCTGGCTCATTTCTTGCACAGAGAATAGCTATTAATTGCTATTCAACGTGGGAATGCAGCCAGCGTTCTTGGCACCATGCCTCATGGACACCCACTTTTGCTAGATTTTTAAGGTTTGATTTTAATTAGTTTTAGTTTATTTTAATATTAAAATTTTTTTTGTTGTTTAAGTTATAGTTCAATAAAATACCCTAATTTTGAAAAAACGAAATGTCATTCACGTCACATCACTGTTCGTTTTATTCGACACTTGTGCTTGTTTTATACGACCCTTTTTTTCTTTCGGTTTTATTCATAATAGCGGGCACTTTTTTGCGGCACATGAAGTACTCGTAGCTTTCAAGCAACCTAATTTAAGTCAAATAGATTGAACACGAAAACTAAAGCAGCTTTTCAAATCTCCGTCGAGGCATTAAGCCTTTCATCAAATGACATCCGGTTGGAACCATAGACCTTAGCGGTGACAGCAGTAAGTAGCACTTTAACAGTAGATACACTCACTTTAGTGCAAGTTTGTTATGCACATTTTTTTTTGATAGAAAAACTTACTTAGATTATACCTATTATATTTCTTCAAACCTCGTGCATAGATTGCGATTTTTCATAATTTCAGTCTTCTTATCGTGTCACTGGTGTCTTATGGTGTCGTGTCAAATCAGTGTGGTGAAAGGATTTCAGTACTTTTGAATCTTAAAAAAAAATGGAAACATGTTAGACATATTTCTCGTGAGCTGAAATCCATAAACTTTGTTGCAGATGCAAAAAAATAAATAGTCTAATTCATAACCTGTATATTAGTGAGATTTGTGGGAGAAAATTCTAAATTACAACAAAATAAGAAATAAATGGTCTCAAAAAAACATCCCGTACATATTTTTTCTCAATACTGTTGAAAGTGACTATTAATAGTATTGCTATTCAGCGTGGCAATGCTGCCAGAGTGCCAGCGTCGTTAGACGCTTTCGTCTGGCACTGATTTTGATCAGTTGAGCTATCTCTAGATCGTTTGTAAAGGTCTGCAGCAAGTTCAACTGTATTGTTTTTGTGTAAATACTTGTAACAGTAGTAGTCATAGCTCTTAGAATTAAAAAGTTGACATGGCAATGGGCAGGTCATATAGCTTGAAGAACTGACAACCGTTGGGGAATAAAGTTTCTCGAATGGCGACTACGAACCGGAAGACGAAAAGTAGGGCACCCACCCACCAGATGGACTGACGACATTGTTATAAAATCGCAGGAAGTCGGTGGATGGAAAGGGCTCAGAATCTTTCTTCCTGGAAATGCGTAGGGGAGGCCTATGTGGACTTCTTCAGGCTGATGATAATGATGATGACTTGTATCAGTTATAAGTTTCTTTTTGTAGATAAAGAACTTCAATCTTCAAGTTGAGATTTTTTTTAAACAACGGAATATAGGTTCCGTAGGCTGATGGAACAAGCATAATTATGGCCCACATGATGTTATAAAAGTGGTTACCATCGCCTATAACAAAGCAATGCCTCGTAAGTCACGCACGTCAGGAACGTGCCCTACGATGCACTGCCCTGCGTCCATCAACATGAGTCATTCAGATATTCAGCCTCGCGTGCCTGTAATTTCACCGGCACCCACACCCTTCAAACCGAAACACAGCAATGCTGCTTCACGGCAGAAATAGGCTTGGTGGTAGTGCTTCCCCGGGTGAACTTTTCACAAAGAGTCCTACTACTGCTAAAAGTTATCTGAATCTCTTGTATACTGTGGCCACGTTTCCGATAGATTGTGGACATAATTTCAAATCAATGGAATTAATAGGCGGGAACTGGTCGGAAGCGGAAGCGCGCGTGTTCCGGACTCCGAAGGATTGAGAGCCACTGGGTGACTTTGATGAATTGGATCTGATAGCAATTATCGAGTAGGCTTCAGATAATGATGAGCAATTCGATATTAATACGGAAATCTTAGCAGTATTGCAGCAGACGACATTGTTAAGATCGCAGGAAGTCGGTGGATGGAAAGGGCTCAGAATCGTTCTTCCTGGAAATGTGTAGGGGAGGCCTAGTGGACTTCTTCAGGCTGATGATGATGATGAACCTTGGCAGTTTACCGAACTCAAACATTTATTTGTTTGATGCCAAAGTAAAAGTAACGCAAAATAAATCATACTTCTATTTTTTTCTTTTAATGTTAAAATAATGATTTGCTATCATAGAGCCGTGCTTTGGGCAATTATTTTCTAAATTCTAGTTATATTGCTTTTTCATCAGTGGGTAATGGCATAACAGTCTCTTTCACCACGTTTATAAGAAAACATGCAAGTATATCAGCGCCAGTGTATTATTATAAGCTTTAAACTATCAACTGTTTGAACTCACGAACTCTGAAGCTTAGAACAGGTGGTGGCGTATAGCAGCAAACTGTGATGGCAATGACGATCAGTTTCAGCATAGGGTTTTGCATACATCGCCATGAACTCTTTTTTTACTTGTGGACAACTCACACAACACTATCTAGCCCCAAATTAGGCAGAGCTTGTACGATGAGAACCAAATAACTGTAATAATATTTTTTTAATGCATCACGTCGTGTGTAACACTATATAAAACCCAGACAGAACAAATTATATTGTTCACGACACAAATAATTGTTCTCGGTGCTATAAACCTGTGTTTCACAAATAAAGAATTGAAATTGAATTGAAATTGAAATTGTATCAGACCTACGGCGTAGAAAGCAAGACTACTACCAAGACTGACTATGACCCTAAGTTGTGACGCCTGTCATGTACGCAAGTAATAATGTTAGATACTGCGATAGATTTAGAGTTTTAGCTCTACAAGCACCATAAGGCCTCGGCCTCGAATTTAGCGGGCAGCGGGCGGGCAGCGGGGCGGCGGCGGCAACGGCTCTGCAGTGGGGCGGGGCGGGGGGGTCCATTTGATTTTACGCATAAGAAACCTGCCGCTCCCGCGCCGCCGCCGCTGCCGCCCCGCTGCCCGCTAAATTCGAGGCCGAGGCCTAACGGTTGCGATGAAGACCAATTTAAAGGTGACTGACACAACTGTTCGTGGCGGTGTCTGCAAGTGCTGTTCGCATGGTCCCATAGTCATCTCATAGTTGTGGCCAAAAGTACCCATAGTCTGAGTTTTTCGTCTCTTGTTGTTGTCTCATCTTTTTTCTATACAAAAGAGAGAGACACGTAGGCGAAACGAATTGTATAAACTGATCAAGTAAAACTCAGGCTAGGGGTACAGTTCGCCATCGCAGTTCGCAGCTGTTCGCCTAGGTGTTGCCGATCCTTGAGTTACAAAAAGGATTGTATCAGTATCCTTTCAAATACACATAAAATGTTTAAAATATCTAGTCGTTTCGTGTGGATGACCGCGAACCATTTTCTTTAGTATATTTACTGTTCATAAAATAAATACATTACCATTTTGTGTTGTTAACCCTTTATGTAGGTTACACTTTGTATTTTCACAGGGTTTTTATTACAGCCTTCATGGCTCAGTTGGAAGTACTTCTCCTTTCTGCACTGGAGGGGTAGGTTCGATTCCCGCCCACAACAAATAATGTTATTAATATAATCACTTTTAACCTGAGAAGTTCACACCATTATAATGTCAGGCTAAAAATTCTTGTCACAATCCTTCCTAGAAATGTATGCGATATTTCCAGGAAGGACGATTTTAAGCCCTCTTTATCCACCAATTTCAATTTCAATAACAATTTCAATATCAAATATTTAGGAACAAATCATAAGTTTATTTTGAGGAAGAATAAGAAATACTTTGACACCAGAGATCGGTCCAGCCGAATTTTAACGAATTATTTAGACAAGTGTAAATAAATATAATGTAATATGCATATTATTCAAACGTTTGCTTTTGTATTATTGCATTGCATTATTTTACATTATTATTATTTGACGAGCTTGATGGTTTCCTGACGGATTGGGCAGGCGTAGCCCAGGATCGCGATGTCTAAAAGGAATGGGGGGAGGCCTTTGCCCAGCAGTGGGACCCGAAGGGCACATAATAATAATAATAATAATTGATTTGTAAAAGGATCATATTTTTTAATAAATAAAAAAAACGGTAGGAAAAAAAAACTTATAAAATTATGATATAAATATTATTAATAATAAGTACATAATAAATAAGTGTAATCTAGATATCCTAATACAAATAAAATGATATAGAGATTTTTTTATAGTAACATTGTTTTTATTCAGGCTTTTCTATCCCACTGATGGGATTTTCTATCCCCTGTTCCTCCCCTTGATCTCAGTCATGATATAAAAAATACTTGAATAAAATACAATTGCTTCGCTAAAAAAAATTCACAATTAACAACTTGACCTGTAAATACCAAAAGAAATCGTAAAAACGAGGGTAAACAGGCAGCAAACACAAACAGACATTTTCGGAAAAGGAATTTCGGAGTTTTTAAATACATAATTGTAAGGACAGGTTAATTACGCGTAAACAGAAAAAAGCTTTGTGAAGATCTAAGTGATTATGCCATTTGCAAACCAGATAGAATATCTTCCGCAAAAAAATATTGCCATGCCTCAAACTTTTATGTATTATGCAAAGTAAAAGTAAACAGGTCTTTGCATCTATTGTAGATGATTTATATAGCGTCAGAAGCAACTGGTGATTGATTACACAAGCCCTAATCGCGGGACGGATTTTAGATGGAATAAGCTTGCCCATCAGCACCTACCTATACCATCCTGACAGCTTAGTGCGGAGCATGTAACGTAATAATTGCAATAAATAATATTAGCATGAATATCAACATTATCATGTGTTTTTAACTGACTTCAAATAAAAAAGAGGAGGTTCTCAATTCGGTTGTATTTTGTTGCAGCATTACTTTGTCATTTAAAGGCCGATTTGAAAAAATATTTTTTCTATTGGAAGGTACAGATTAGTCCCTTAGAAATATTATCAAAATCAGCTCAGCTATTTTGCTTTAATTGTTTTTAAAATGTTTATTATCACTCCGATTTGAAAAGTTATATTTTATCTGAAAAGTAATATATCTCCAGATAGGCCCTATTGAAATTTCGGGAAAATCGGTTTAATAGTCTAGTCACTAAGTCTGTTTCTTAAGTTTTTTAAACTTATATCATTGCAATTATTTTAAACAAATAAATGTAGATATATTTATTTAAAAACACGATGATTTCGTCTGTAAACATTCAGTGCACAAAGCGGCAACGTCGCTTTCTGATGTTTATTATGCGAAACTCGGTGTAATGGCGCTTGTAAACGGACTAGTTTTGTAACAATTTATTAATACAATGGTGTTATTGCTATTGCACATTGTATACAAACCATTTGTGCGAAGGAGACAACTATACATTTGTATCGAAAGCTAAAAGTAGATGCAGTTTTACCGAATTTTCCGTATGAATAGCAATTTTAAGTCAAGTTTTAGTTAAGTAAGTTAGACTAGTTAATTTTAGACTGGTGACCGGCGCTTATCTAGGACAAAGAATTAGTATAGCTATTCAAAGAGGTAACGTTACCTGGGGTCAGTGATCTGAACTCTGTTTTCTACCTGTAATTACCATCAGGTGAAAAACTTACTTACTAAACTACAACTTACTAATTAAACGTACTAAACTTACTTTTAAAATGTAGTTTAATTTTATAACAAACTATTTGTGCGAAGAAGACAAACTATACATCTGTATCCAAAAGCTAAAAACTTTTACCTAATTTTTATGTGTGCACACTACAACCAACTACTAGAGCACTAGTGTTACTAATGGTCTAGCTATAGCAACCCTGCTTTTCAATCTTAGGGTCGTGAGTTCAAATCCACCGAAAAAATGATGTGCACAATGCTGGTGCTCTCAATGTTTTGTTTCACCATTTGGAAATGGTGAAACAAAACATTGTGAAGAAACCCAGAATCAGAAAATCAAATCGCCACGGGTCCAAATCCGTGACACATGAATTTTTATTTTCGAAAAAATGATGTGCGCAATGCTAGTATTTTCAAACGATGAAAGAAAACATTGTGAAGAACCCGCAGCTTAATCAGGAAATCAAATCAATTGTATTTTATATTTCTCTCTTCTTTCCTCTATCATCCTTTACTCAATAGAAAACCTCTTCTTTTTCGAGTCAGTTAAATAAAAAAGATTGCATGCAGATAGATGGGGTTGACGCTTGAATTATGTAAATTGATGTAACAGGCCTGGGGCCTAATTCTCGGGCCGATCTCGATCATTTTGCAATCTTACTTTATTGCTTCTTTCGAAGAGAGAATGGCAGATTTCTTTGAGTAATTCATCAATGAGCTCATCGTAGACTACGACGCTCGCCTCGACAGCTACGATATACGGAAAACGTAGAAAAAGTGCGGGGTTGTGCTATGGCAAAAATAAAATAAACGCTTAGAAAATCTCGGTCGGCCCGAGAATTAAGCCCCTGTAACTACGTTTAGTTAACATTTTGTTTGAGAACTTATTGAATTGAATTCAAACGCATAAAATATTTTGAGTTAGATAAATAGATATATAAATTAATTATTTATTGTATCCAAAAAAAATAAATACAGAACCTATTAAAAATTATGAGTACCTACAATGAGCAGTCCTATCTCAAAGAGCGATCTCTACCAGACATAAGTTTCCAGATTTAAGTTTCCAATTTGCGAACGATCGATAATAATATACCCTTAGAATTTTCATTCAGTCTCAGTTTATTGTTTCATTGTTCTAAAAATAAATATCTCTCATGATATCTGTTTTATTGTTCTAAAAATAATATCTAATAATTTTCATGAAACTTGAGATTTTCATAGATTCTCGAATGGCAGCCACTGAAAACCAAGCTGAAGGTCCCCCATCCAGTGGATCGTCGATACTCTGAAGGTTCTAGTTAGACTGTTCATTTTTTATTCTCAAAAATTAATAAAATGAATTGCTGTTCGTTAGTCTCGCTAAAACTCGAGAACGGCTGGACCGATTTGGCTGATTTTGGTCTTGAATGATTTGTGGAGGTCCAGAGAAGGTTTAAAAAGTGAATAAATGCTTTTTTCAACGGGAACGGTAACAGGGCGAGCGAAGCCGCGGGTGGCCGCTAATAAGTAATAAATAATTAAGTATAGATCATAAGCTATTATATCATAAGGGAGTTAGTTGTAGAAAATACCAATTTCTATTCCGGCAAGAGTACGACAAAAGTAAACAAACCTTTTTGTTAAATTAACATTTTGTAAATCAAATTAAAAATGGCCTCGCGTCTTTAATTTATTTTTTCAACGTATCATTTTAAAAATTCATAATAGCTCGGTTGAGTAAATAAAACACTGAGTATGTAAATCCAATGAATGTGTTACCAGCTCGGTTACAGGGAGGCAACAAGGATGAGTGCCGAAGCCATAAATATTGACGAGTAAACTTATTCAACTATTACTAGAGCGTGGCGGCAGATCTAGCTTTAGGCACAAATATGCAGGTCTCAACAGAGCCTACTTATTTGCTTGGGGTTGAGACTCTAGAGTCCGTGAGGAACAGAGGACTTGCGGGTCTTCAAAATGTTGTCTAAGCAACTGATTGAAGTGTGACCCAAGGGTTGGTGGCATTAGCATTGCATTTCAACGTGGCAATGCCACCAGCGCCTTGGGGACGCTTCCGTCTGGTACTGATATCAGTACCACACTAGTTCTAGGTGGTTGGAGCTATCTGCAGTTCGTTACAAACGATCTAGAGAAAGCTCAACTGTCTCTTTTGTATGTTCATTTTGTAAATTAGAAAATGTTTTGTTTAAAATTTTTTTGTGGCTATATTATAAACCGTTATTTGAATAAAACTAAAAAAACATTTTAAAAGAACAATGGACCAGAAATATTATTCATGAGCTCTGTTTTCCACCTGTAGGTATCAAATCAAAAAATATTCTTTACTCAGTTGAATTAAAAGAATCACTTTGAAACGTCTTAAAGCTAGGTGAGTCTAGGTGCCAGTTCCACGCGACCAAGCCTAGAAGAACAGGCCACAAACTACGGCTCGGTTCCTACCGTTTTTTTATATGTATAAACAAAGTTCACATACAGTATTCACAAATTTCAAAGTAGGTAAGTGCATACCTGTACTACATTTCCGGTATCCCGTTGGATTAGGCAACCTTTTATATATCAGCATTCAATCTGCTTTGAACAGATATGAATGTATTCTATTTCCTTAATTTCGTTTTGCTGTTGCGTGTTGCCAGTTAAAGCTTTGTGAAAGGGTAATACATGTCCATGCCTGAAGAAACTCACTGCTAGACTGCTCATGTCATACGTCAGCAAAAACGCTTCGACTCAGCATAACGCCAAGCTCATTTTTAAATGAAACTTGAAGAAGCCCACTGCTAAGCATTGGCCACCTCTTAATTTTTTTAGGAAGACTGATTCTGGGCCCTCTTCATAGTGAAATGAAAAATAGGGGAAAAAGAAAAGTGACTTTGTCTTATACCATATTTTTAATAAGGATAATAAAAAAGCAACAAATTCAATTTTTATTTATAGTTGTATCACTTTGAAACGTTTTAGTTCTAGGTGAGTCTAAGTGCCAGGTCCACGCGACCAAGCCTAGAAGAACAGGTAACAAACTACGGGTTAGTTCCTTCCGTTTTTTTGTATGATTTTTGATCCTCTAATAAAATGACAAAAATAAAAATAGCAGTGAAGTGCCAGTGTGGTGCTACTTCAACTTAGTAAGACATAGGCACAAAAGAAAGAGTTTCAAAGAAACACACGCCACACTTCAAAGTAACACAGCATATAAAAATAAGATTCGAAAATAGAAGGCACATTGAAAATTGACATGTTAGCTTCTACTGAACCGATCCTTTCATAACGAGCATGTTTGAAAGATCTATTTATATACCCACTTTACATGAATATCATCACTGAAAACTCATTATACGATGTTTTTGTTATTTCCCACATAAAAGCTCCCGGATTTTCCATTCCGTCACAGAGCTCGGTTATGTTTTCAATTACAGGACCCTATTTATTTGCATTTAGATTTAGAGCCAATACAGGATATTAGGTTTCTGCGTGACGGATGCATGCGCAATACCGCGTTTTGCTATTTATTTCCCGGGGATATTGCTGTTCAACGCAGAGATAGTGTTTACCAGAACTATTTCCTACGTTTTTCAGTAGATTTTTTTATAAATATGTACATGACAGACACAGACAGTACTCGGACAAAGTGTTTTGATCCCACTGATAAAGTACGAACTGCCAATGATTGGAAAGAGACTCTATACTAGCGTCAGTATTTCCGGAGCGTTTTAATTCATCATCGTCATCATCATTCCAGGCCTCCCTTAATTTGTGCCATTTACCTCGATCCTATCAAGGCCCACCTGAAGTTACTGTGACAAAACACTGCCTCGTAGGTCACGCACGTCAGGAACGTGCCCTACGATACACTGCGATGGTTTATATGCCTTTGTTATCAACTGTATTTTTAACAGTTCAGCACACATTTTTATTATACACTTGACTACCCTCATTTCCTCAAAGAATCTCGAGCCGGTACTCGGTACATACTTGGAGATCTGAGGAAATCTACCGTACAGAGATCAAAGTCAAACAGTTTCGTTTCGTTGTTTTTACATGATGAATGACCCTTGTCCCTGAAAAGGGAAGGGATAATGTATAGCTCAACCAAGCTATGTTTGCACCTCGCGTCGATAACAAAAAAAAACAGTCTGAAAAATGGATTCGCTATGACTTTAATAAATTAAACAAATGTTTATTAGATTATACATTCGCATTTATTTTTTTAACATTATATTATACATAGGTACATTAAAACGTACACATTAATACGTACATAATATAAATTACGCACATAACAAGTGTGCCGCGGCAACGTCAGAAAATGTTTAGATTATCCTTCGCTTAATAAAAATTTAATAATTGAATCATTGAAAGGCTACAGCGTATATCGTCCTTAAAAAAAATAACAGTGGAAAAAAGTGGAATCGTTTTAACGGGGTGCACAATAACCGAACCTGAAAATGGCTGAAAAACCCCGTGATTCGAAGGCGTCCAAATGCTTACGCAAATAGGACGTAATGTATTCCGAGACATGCGCCGACGTGACATCTCATTGAGTTACGTCATTACGGATCGTTCGGTCGAACTTTTAATGTGGCAATGATGAGTCACGGACTGTTTTGTTGATAAAGGCTCTGGCTTTCTGATATTAAAGCTGAAATAAAGTAAAACAAATAAATAAATAAAGTCTTCGTTTTATCGTGTCACTGGTTCTTTCGAACCAAGTGTGGTGAAAGGATTTTAAGTTCGCATTAGGAGGCTTCTTTCGTGCACTTACACCTACAAAATTCGAAAATAATGTGTCATTATTTTCGAATTTTGTAGGTTCTACGATATGCCGTTTTCTTCACGATGTTTTCCTTTGCCGTTTGAGAGCACTGACATAGTGTACATAAATTTTTGGGCAGAAGAACTCATTGGTACACGACTGGATTTGATACCCTAGACCCTTTAAAAAATTAAGTAAAATAAAATGATAGATATCGTACCTAAGAATCGTAAAAAAAATATCGATATTATAGCGGTATCGTAAAAAAATGTTTTTTACGATACCGCTATTACATTACATTATATTTTACATTTTTTTTTATTCAACTAGATGATAAAATAAGCTTATGGACCACTTGATGTCAAGTGATAACCATCGCCTAAAATAAAGCATAATTTCTTAGCTTTAAGCATTGTCTCACACCCTTGCGAGTAATAAGGAGTGTCTTTTTCTTCAACAAAAACGTCAAAAGATTTTCCTTAGAATTCTAAATCGATAAGTATAGAAATCGAGAGTTCAAAGAAACCACTCAATCTGTATTCAATACTGGGCATTAAAACGCCCGCTACTGAAAAAAGAACAACATTTTTCTCCGAAACATTTCCTTCATTGGATGTTATTTTATTTTTTCTGCGGTTATTCAATTATTTTTAACAGACCAACGCTATTCCTTTTGTTTTAAGTGTGCTTTTTAAAATGAACCAGCATTTTATAATCGTTTTTAAGTTCGGGAGTTTGTGTGATGTTATTATTGAGCATAAAAATATTTTATGCTTCTACTTGCCAGCTTTATTGAAGTGAAAACTTTTTTAGGCGGATATGTGCATTTTTCAGGAAAAACCAACAAACTCATCATCACTTGTCACGCGCCACGTCTTCGGCAAAGATCGTAATGTTTCGCCAAAAGTCGGGAAAGGTGAATAACTGTTCAAGTTTTTACTTCTGTCACTAATATACCCGAGTGCCACTTTTTTTTTTAATTCCAGCGATGTACCTACATAGAAATTAGCTCTTTAAAATGATGTTATTGATACAAGTTAATTCGTTTTAATTATTTATTGACCCAAAATTTCTTGTTTGATTTTGTCATGCCTACTGTATTTTTATTAATTTGTGTACCTATTTACTATGTATAGTTTATTATAAATATACTATTACTAGTTTTTCAGATGATTGAAACATTTTAAATTAAATAAATAGACTGAACTGAACTAAATACTACGACTGGCTCCTTCACTAACATGCTAGGTTTTGACTGTTGCCCATACTAAGCTAATTAAAACGTAGCCAGTAGATATTTGAAGGAACTTTTGCTAACTAGTTTGATTTATTCGTTAATTTAATTAGTTTTAGTGTAATTTTATGCGGTCCGTAGTTATTTAACTGAGTAAAGCTACGTTTAACAGACGCGGGGAAAAGTTTTGCAACAAATTCTATTTTGAGAGGAGCTTTTTATAAATGATTTTTGAATTTTTGTGCATTTTATTCAAAAATGAATCTTTAATAATACT
Source organism: Thera britannica (assembly GCA_939531255.2). Taxonomy (NCBI): domain Eukaryota; kingdom Metazoa; phylum Arthropoda; class Insecta; order Lepidoptera; family Geometridae; genus Thera; species Thera britannica. Next base: position 3,091,008 of record OW618045.2, on the reverse strand, counting down.
AGTTGGTAACCGAGCTTCGCTCGGAATTTTTTTCGTTAATTTGTATTTTTAAGAAATCTTATGAGTCATATTATTATCTTTACTGGTTTATTCTTACTGAACCATGCCATCTGCTGGACATGCTTGCAGTTAGTTGCTCACAATCGTCAATAGATGGCAGGAGCAGTCACATATTCAGTTTATGTTTAAATTTTTTTTTAACAAACAGGCTCATTTTCTGAAAATGAATCCTAGCTAGATCGATTTATCGCCCCCGAAAACTCCTGTTTACAAAATTTCATGAAAATCGTTGGTTCAGTTTCCGAGATCCTAAATATATATATATATACAAGATTTTCTCGTTTAAAGGTATAAGATTAATACTGCGAAAGTAATTCTGTATGTCTGTCGCGTTTTCACGCCAAACTGACCTACCTAACTGAAGGCCTATCCTAAGCTCTTTCTGGCTCTGATTTGAGTCTGTGTGATTGCTCACCAGTGTATACGGTGTGTGTAACGTTTCGACGTAGGATTTATTTGGTCAACATTCAAACAGACTCAAAACCAGAGCCAGACAGAGCTTGTGGTAGGCCTACTGGACCGCAATTTGAAAATGATACCCAAAGACACGCGGGCAAAGTCACGGCCACACCTAGTAATACAATAATGTACTAATTACGAGTGAATGAAGCAAACGAGGTATGTCAGGATCGTATAGCAAGTAGAATTCCGTGATCTCTTCCTACCCCAATGGGAATGATTAAGACATGTATGAATGTATGTACTCGTATATACAAATTAATTTATTCCACAGATAAAACTAATTTCATTCTAAAGCAAACTTCCCACTGAGAACAAAAATATTTGTGATTTAAACGTAGATATTTTGAACCCTGTCTGGGCGTTAAGATAGTATTCAAGTCTGTTTTTACAAAATAATACGTGTTTAAGTATTATGTCAGCTATCTGGTTCCATAGTAGTGTTGTGTGGATTTTCCATAATATTTTATTCATTATTCTAAAAACCTTCACCTTAGAGATATAATCTCCCATTCTTCCTGAGACAAGGAAAAACAATGATTTAAAAATTAAAATTATTAAGTGCTATTTAAGGCTTTGTTGTGTTTTCCATGGGTTTTCCTCGTTTCTTTGTACTCACGTTTAAGGTAAAATTATTCAAAAATAACTGTTTAGAGTGGTTTAATATATTTTTTCCTTAAACTCTGTGGTTTAATAATTATTGTTTGTAAATTTCAGTTTATGATAACAAGAAAGTATCTTAACAAAATATTACTCTTTACCCTTATTCTAATCACAAGTTTAATGATATTTGATATTTATTTATTGAACCATTGCGTTACAGTAATATAACATTGGTAAGTCAATTTTCACAATTAAGTCCTGATATTATATATATTACGTTACGGTAACGTTACGTTTACGTAACATAATATATATATTACGTTACGTTTGCGAATCAGAGAATAAGCAGCTCAAATATTCATTTAAAGGGTTATTTTTTAAAACAAAATCAATATCAATCAGCGTCTTGGGGGCGCTTCCGTCTGGTACTGCTTTGGATTAGTTAAGCTATCTCTAGATCGTTTGTAACGTTGCAGATAGCTCAACTGTATTCTGTACATTTTGTAAATATTTATTTGATTGTTATTATGCTAGTAAACTTTTATTAATATTATAATTTATAATAGGCTCAGAGTAGAGGGAACTGGAAGTCTTTGGGGGAGGCCTTTGCCCAGCAGTGGGAAGATGTAGGCTAAAAAAAAAATAAAAAAATAAAAAAAAAAATACTTAATAATATATCAATATTCAATATTGGGTCTTTCAAAAGGCGGGTCTATCTCTTCTTGAAAGGCCGGCAGCGGCATGCCTCTGGTGTTGTAGTTGTCTATTTGTGACGGTGCTTTCCATCAGGTGGTCTGCTCGTCTGCCAGTAAGGGTATAAAAATCTACAACAAAATCTTTTGAAATCAGTGAACTGTAGCAACTCCAGTCTTCGATTTGGAGTCAAATTCCTTTCATCCTCACCTTAATCCTCTGTTTCCATTGATGCGTAAACGATCGTCCATCTCTCCGTGAGGCTTGAACCCTATACGGAAGCATACCAGGCCGACTAGCACCTTTTGGAAACCTAAATCGATACAGGCGTACGCAATATTACTTTAGTTTTGATGTTTACTGTCTTTATGCACGCTCGTGGTCACAGAAATCGCTTAAGGCCTGCGCACACCTAGGTCTCTGGCAATGGCGATCAGTGAAGTGATATTTGACAGCGTTTCATTGATCGCCATCACCAGCGACCTAGGTGTGCGCAGGCCTTCACACAACGTGGTATTGCAACTAAAAAATCAACAATTACAAATTGCTAATTCAATTGTATTTCAATTGCTAATTGAAATTTATTGAGCAATTTACTCAATAAATTTCAATTAGCCATCCCGCGTCCTTCGAGCCGTCTTCAAAATAGAAAAACGTTCAATCTTCCGTTCTGCCATGCTAATTATAGTCAACACTCACCATTTTTTTTTTTTTTTAATTTTGTGCTGGCTTGGATTCAAAGTCCTTCCGCCAAGTCCTCTAAACACTCACCAATTTACAGAATGTGCTCGTCGTACAATAACATCTGTCAAGAACTGGACATTTTTTCAACATCAGTCTCGTCGATAAAGAGACTGCCCGCTGGCAACACCTAAATTTTTCATCCGTTTTTTTTAATTTTTTTATTGACCTTAAGTTTTAGTATCCTTTCCTCTTTTGATTTTGTATGTATTTATTTAACAAATCTATTGTTTTTTTTTTAATTTAATTTAATTTTTGCTCAACTTATATAATTATTCTCTATACTAAATTATGTAATTTCTATTGTATAAATAGTTCTAGTGTAGCAGGTATATAATTCATTTTATGCATGCTGTGTTCTCATCTAGAAGGCCGTACACTCGCCTATGTATTTTCTAACCACGTACCATAATATTACTGTACCCATAGTGTAACGTCCAGTTTTGAGAACCTAAATAAAAAAAAAAAAACTACCCTGTACTTTTATTGCATCGATCGTTAGGGTCAATTATAAGGATGAAATCTCTTTAACAAACATGATAAATTAAATGAAAGAAAAACCAGGAAATCTGTAATAGTTTTATTCGTATTTATGAATGTATACGAGTATACATAAAATAAATAATTTTTGTTTATGATTTGATTTGATTTGATAAAAAGGGAGTGGGACTGGTACTTATCTCTGCAGATGGAGTCAAAGCTCCAATAGCCCTTCCCCGCGACGCGAACAAATAGCAGGGTTGGCCCAGATTAATGCTTGAAGACGCACTCCCTGACGTTTCCAGAAATATTGTCTTTGTGATCATAATCTAAAACTAAGTCTATTGTTGCAGACTTGAATGATCGCGTTCGTTTATAAAGACGGTTGTAATTAAGGAACTGTTGAATTGAATGGTTGATTCTTGCGACTCGTATTCAGAAACAGTGCTTGTGTTTAGGTCGTGCCTCAAAGATTATTGTCATTTTTCAATGGAGAACTGTCAAAAAATCTAGGCTTGAGAGTGCTCGAGGTTCGACTTAGAAAGAAAGAAAGAAAAACATTTTATTGACCTTATGTTATCTAATTAATAACTAATTACAACAGGTAGGAAGGCATTTGCCATAACAATTATAATTATACTTATTAGGAACTAAATAAAGGTCAATATGGCCCTGGCTCAGTATCTGTTACTTACACTCATTTGCAGTTTGTTCTTCTCTAAAAATGATTAATACTTACAACATTTTTTTATTTCATACTCAGCATGCAATATACCCAGACAGTGAACAAACATCCAGTATTCACCACACAAATATTTATTCTCGGTAGGGAACGAGCTCACGACCTACGGCCCAGAAGGCTGAGCTACTACCAACTGAGCTGAGAGGCCAGTCAGGCAGTGATACATACACATAACGTGTGGTATACACAAAACCTATAAGCGCTATAGCGCTATAGGACATATATAGACATATATAGCTATATTTAAACTCTGTAGAGTTTAAATCATCCCTAAATTTTTATTGCTTTGATTGACTGCACAAAATAGCCAAATATTTTTATTTGGTTTCACACAAAAGATTTATGACCAACTGTTTGAGCGAGGGACGGTATTTCCAATATTATATGACACCTTGTTTAAGCGCGCGACTTCTTCTGCGTAGCGTAGACTATAAATAGAAATAGAAATAATTTATTTTGCATCAACCTTAGATTTATAGGTAACAGTTCAATTTAAATGTAATGACGGCACAAAAGGTAAACCAGTCAGCATTAGCTACAAGAGCACGGTAGCCCTTGCAGCGCTGGTTTTCAGTGACACCCTATTAAAACTAACGCTAAATAATAATAATTAAACACTTCCACTTCTCAACGACGGTAGCACTCATGTCAATGCTCCAGTCTGCCCGCGACCACGGCTATTGCAACATAGCCGAAACGCCGGGAAAATAAATAAAATAAGGTAAATAACGCGATAAATACCCGTGTAAAAGATTCAGTAATAATTAAACACTATCTAGCCCCGAACTAAGCATAGCTTATACTATGGGAACGAGATAGCTGAAATGAATATTTATGTAGATTTTTTTGTAAATACATACTTAGAATACAATATAACACCCATACTGAGAACAAACATCCGTGTTCACCACACAAATATTTGTTCTCGGTGGGGATCGAACCCACGACTTACGACTCAGAAGGTATATAGAGCTACTACCAACTCAGCTGAAAGGCCAGTCAAAATATAGGTAAAACTTATGAAAATAAATAAACATAATTATTTTTGATTGTGCTCGGCGCAGAAGGCTGAGCTACTACCAACTGAGCTGTAAGGGCCTTCTCTTCTAACAATGTAGCTAGACATACATTTATGTGCAAACTTAGGAATCACATAAAAGTTAATTGCCCAAACTTTTGAGTAGGTAATTAGGTATTGTCATAAAACAGAATTTAACATTTTGTCATAAAACGTAGGATTATGCATTTATGGACACAGTCGTATAGACTTCTACCAAAATGAGTGTTTTCAGCCTTCAAGTTTTATTTCTTGGTAAGTTGATTGCAATGTCGTAGCTTGTAGAACTGACGAAAAAGAAGGTTCTCGAACTGTGACCATTGATACTCAGATATATCTCTATATCTTGGTATATATCTATATCTATTTACACAAAAAACTTTAAACTTTAAACAATTAAACAAAATATTTACAAAATGTACAAAATACACAAGAAACAGTTGAGCTATCTGCAGATCGTTACAAACAATCTAGAAATAGCTCACTGATCAAAATCAGTGCCAGACGGAAGCGTCCCCAAGACGCTGGCGGCATTGCCACGCTGAATAGCAATGCTTGTACGGTGCGCCAGATACCCACCAGCTCTTGGGTCACGCGATGCTTCGATCTATATCTTGTTTTAGGCGATAGTTACTATTTAACATCAGGTGGGTAATATGCTTGTTCCATCAGCTAGTTGTATAAAAAAAACAAATCTAAAGAGATGGAGGTCAAATCCTAGGCGTTTTTAATGATTTTATAGTGTTTATACTACATTTAAGAAAATTACGGTTAATGGTTACCACGGTCGCGTTAGTGCCGAACATTCCCTAAGAGTTATTCGTCGAGTGTAATTAGGATCCAATGACGCAGCGGGCAGCGCATCCCCATACCAAGGGGAAGGTCGCGGGTTCAAATCCCGCCGCTGTTTATTTGAAGTTGTCTGAAGATATGATACCTGCATAAAATTTTGACATCAACAACAACTAGACAATAACCGGCACGATAAATACCTACCAAGATAAGGTACATCACAATCCTAAATATCAAGATACTTACCTTAAAACCTCGGCCTGCCTCCATATTTGCTATACACTATGCAGGGTCCATGTGATACCTACTTACACCTAAAAACTATGTATGTACAAACTAAACCATGTTTATAGCAATAAATATATTGAGTATTGAGTATTCTTCGTCTAATTGCTTATGATTTTCCAGTGCTAACTGTCGTGTACCCAGGCACCATGGCACAAACTGAATACCCCGCAGAGAATTTCCCCTACTTCTTCCAAATTCATTCAGTCGATGTGCCAGGCCTGGACAAGTATGATTTCTCCTCTAATACATGCAAAAAATGCCCAAGGTAAGGAGTAGCAGTGAACAAACTCATCAGTCATCACTAAAAGTCATCAGTCATCATCAGTCAGTCTGAGTTTTACTTGATCAGTTTGAACAATTCTTTTGTCTACGTATCCCTCTCTTTTCTATGGAGAAATGTTGAATTGATAAGTTGAAGTGGCAATGGGCAGGTCATATAGCTCGAAGAACCAACAACTGTTGGGGAATAAAAGTTCTCGAATGGCGACCATGAACTGGAAGACGAAACGTTGGGCGTCCACCTACCCGATGGATCGACGACATTGGGAAGTCGATGGATGGAAAGAGCTCATAATCGTTCTTCCTGGCAATGTATAGGGGAGGCCTCTGTCCAGCAGAGAGACTGTTGTCAGTAAATCTATTTTTTCCTCAGAGTTTTTTTGCCGGTTTGTGGAGATGACAACAGGACTTACACCAATGAATGCAAAATGGCGTGTACCAACCATATAGAAAAAAGGGTACCTCCAGTAAACATGACCAGAACAGGCCCTTGCAATATATTCCAAGTGAATTGATTCTTGAAATATTTAAAAGTTTCTTGTAAGAATAATATCCCGAAAACTACTTTACAGTATTTTATTAAATTGATATAGTATCGAAAACATAATTAACATAAATTGTTGGACGCAGGGCAGTGCATCGTTGGGCACGTTCCTGACGTGCGTGACCTACTACGAGGCATTAATTATATGGAAAAAACGGGTATTTATTGCGATAACCTTTATTAATTCCCGACGTTTCAACCGTGTTACAACAGCCGTAGTCGCGGGCAGATACCCGTTTGTTCTATAATAATTATGCATAACGATCGCATTAATTTAAAAAGTGCTACGAGGCATTGCTTTGTTATAGGCGATGGTTACCACTTAACATCAAGTGGGCTATATGTTTATGTAGCTAGTAACATAATAAAAATATTCTCAAAAGAGAAAGGACTCAGACATTTTCTTTTTGCAAATGTACCGAAATACCTGTGTTTAGCCATGAACTTCTTCAGCCTGATGATCATGATGAATACTGGACTATACCAAAATATGACACTGATCCATGTCTTTGGCTCATTTTATTTAGTGTTTTTCACTTACGTACATTTCGCAGGTCATCGCCCCACCTTACCGGAGGGCGTCCATCACTATACGCTTACTTTAGTACGGCCTCCACTCAAGTTTCGTTTGCTTCATAGATCGTCAGTTCTATTAGGACTTTGGGAAAAGGAAACTTTAAGTCTTAGGAAACTCTTTGCTGCGCAGTAAACCTCTTTGGTTCCACAGTAGAGATATAGTATATTTCATTACAAGTGCGGGATGGCTGTCATTGCAAAGAGTTCCGACAAATGTCTACCCGAGCCGAAGGCGAGGGTTGACAGTCGGAACAAGTTGCAATGACGGTTCCGCACGTGTACTGAACGACTATTTTTAATACAGTTGCGAAAAAATTAAGCAATTTAATAAAATAATAAAAATACCATTTGCTTTTTTCTCTTCTCTCCACGCAATAAGTTCGTCGTATGTATGCATTTAGCGACTTTTTGACTTTTCCGGTAAAATGTTCTCCGAAGCATTTTGTGCAATTATACTGAGTTCCGGTGGTGTTAATTCAAAAAAACTAGGGTCGAAATTACTCATTTTGTGCAACAAACAAATAAACTCGCAAAGAAAATTTCTGAAAAATGGCGCCAACGCCAACCGTAAAATATAAGCAGAGATTTTTTTTTTCTTCACCCATTCTGGAAGGCAAAGGGAACTATACCCATACAGCCAAGTCTTCAGTAATTTTTTTTTATTGATATGAATTAAAAATGAAATTTAATGAGATAAAATGAAATGAAACCTAACATAACTCATTCAATCAAATCATTAAATCTGTTAATGAAACAAATTAGTAGCTTTTTTTTAGAAATAATACGTATTTGCATGAATCATAAAAACTTCGATGAATTTTTTTAGTAAAAACTTCATGGTTGGTTTTTCTTTTTAGACATTATTTTGACAGTTGGGAAAGAAAAAGCACTAGTGCGGGAATGGTAAAAAAAAAGCACGCGTGTGTAATAGCCCACATCCCGAACGCTATACGTCCCTGCAATACGCCACTTTTTGAGCAACTGTATTAAAAAAATCTTAAAATAGATTCTTCAAGGGTTTTTTTCTATCGATGAACTTTTTGGTCTATGTGTTCTATTTTCAAAATGAAGCTCTTTGCTGTGCAGTAAACCTCTTTGGTTCCACGGTAGAGTTATAATAGCCTTTTCAAAGTATTTTTTCTATCTATGAACTCCTTGGAGTATGTGTTCTATTTTCAAAATGCACGATTTGTTTCTTTTTCGTCATTAAGTAGGTACGCCAGCCATTTTTTTTACACAATCTAGGCTTAAAATGCTACGCTCATTCTACCATCTGAGTTACAATATCCCAATAGTTTTTACCTGACCTTCTCCATTAGCCGCTACCACAGTAAGTGAAGGAAGGGTCACTGTCATTCAAATCCATTTCTAAAAGCCCTTATAACGTGCAAATCCTGGTGGACGCATTTACATCGATTAATTTAATTTTCTAAGAGCCAATCGGAGTGATTCTACGCTTTGATATTACAGGTTCGTTGGTTCGAATCTCGGTGCACCAAATGTCACTTTCAACTCTCACAGAATGTATTTGCACTATTCTATAGTATGTATAACTGTCAAACGGTGAACAAAAACCTCATCAAATCATATGTAAAGTTATTTATTTAACGACTTATAAGAAAAGCATGGCATGCCGTAGAACCTAAAAGAGTTCGAAAAGAAATTGTTCGAAGCATATATTATTAAAATTTTATCACCACACTGGCTTAAGATACTAATTGACACAATTGCACATCCAGATAAATTAGTTATCTAGCAGTGTTTTTTGAAAGAGTTAATTTGAGGAAGTAAGCGCGCTTAATAACGCGCTGCTGCCACGAATAGGAAAAAAAAACGTGATGGGGTACGATACAGAACGGTCTGATATTCGCCCGTCAGATATTCATAGAAATGACGGTTTCTTATGTCAGAAATCCTAACCTTTCCGCATTTGAACCCTTTGGACCCTTTTTATAGGGTCAATAATTCCTAATGCAAGGAGTATGAATGTGCTCTCATAGTATTCAGACTTGATCCGTCACTTATGACCAAATTTCCTGAAACTTTTCCAACTGAAAAGTTTTGTGATTGGATGGTTATAAAAACTGATTCGGCCAATAAAAAGATGCGTTCTTTTTCTTTAGCGTTGTAAATTGTCACGCCTATGGCTTAAAAAAAATATAAATAGGGTGTAATACCATTCTTAGGATCTTCAGGTCTTTATTAGTACATTGTTACCTGAGTGTTGAAAGTCACGTTTTTAGGGTTCCGTAGCCAAATGGCAAAAACGGAACCCTTATAGATTCGTCATGTCTGTCTGTCTGTCTGTCTGTCTGTCTGTCTGTCCGGCCGCGTCACAGCCATTTTTCTCCGAAACCATAAAAGCTAGACCGATGAAACTTGGTGAGTAGATGTATTCTGTAAACCGCATTAAGGTTTTTACACAAAAATAGAAAAAAAACTATAAATTTTGCGGGTCCCCATACTTGAAACTGAAACTCAAAAATTTTGTTTTCATCGAACCCATACGTGTGGGGTATCTATGAATAGGTCTTTAAAAATGATAATGAGGTTTCTAATATCGTTTTTTAACCGACTTCCAATCAAAAAGGAGGAGGTTCTCAATTCGGTTGTATGTTTTTTTTTTTTTTTTTTTTTAATGTTTGTTACCGCATAACTTCGTCATTTGTGAGCCGATTTGAAAAATTATTTTTTTATCTGAAAGGTACTGCTTCCAGATTGGTCCCATTTTAATTTTATTAAAATCGGTGTTGCCTTTTTTTTTTAAATAATTTTTTTAATGTTTGTAACTGCATGCCTCCGTCATTTATGAACCGATTTAGAAAATTATTTTTTTTTTATTTGGAAGGTTATTCTTACGTCCAGATTGTCCCATACAAATTTGATTAAAATCGGTTTAGCCGTTTGACAATGAAGTCGGTTTCTCAAGTTTTTTAAACTTAAATTATTTCTAACCTGAATAGTTTGCGCGAGAGACACTTCCAAAGTGGAAAAAAGTTGGTCCCCCCCCCTCTAACTTCTAAAATAAGAGAATGATAAATCCAAAAAATATATATGTTGTACATTACTATGCAAACTTTCAACGATATTTGGTTTGAACGAGATCTAGTCAGTAGTTTTTTTTTATACGTCATATATCGTAAACCGCAATTTACCTTTCGACGAACTACAAAAACCTTTATATTATGTTAATTGATGCTACGGAACCCTTCATGGGCGAGTCCGACTCGCACTTGGCTGCTTTTTTGAGTCCCGAGACGGGTTTGGCGCCAGAGCGTAAGCGAGGGCGCCAATGGAGCTTGAGGGACTTAAAAGACTTTCACCCGAGGTAAACACTGTGCTTTTCATTACGAATACAAGGAAAGTAAAAATAAAAACATGAAAGAAAAATTTGTGAAAATGAAGATTGAATTGCCGCCTTCCCGGTTTTTTTTTTCTTTTTCTCTGGCGGGCATTTGGCTACGGCTCGCCAGCATTATTCAGCCATTGTTTTTATTCTCATAATTTAAAAAATGGTAAATTGTTTGCTCAAATCTATGTTATTTTAAATAAATAGTTGAAGCTATATAATATTAATCAAGTAATTTAGAAGATATATTAATTATTGAATACTATCTTTATGTTATTTAAATTTAAATTTTACATTGCGCTCTAACTAAACTTTTTAAACTTCTTACCGTTGTAATGGGTTTCCAACCTACTTGCTGAATAAAAAGTTGGAATTTGGTTCAACGACCTCTTTGCAGTCAGAAAGACTTTAGAAAGTTGGAACATGGTTGAATAAAATAGAACTTGTTTTTTTTATAATTTGACAGCTGTCAGTAGAAAGCGATTCTCCCTAGGGCTGAAAGTTTTACTTTCAATTAGGCCCCTCAGGCAACTTCAGACCTACTTTCAGAGTATGAGTAATGAAAAATCTATTCTTCTTCTCTCACCTCGAATTTATAGCTTAGCTCTTGTCGGGGCTTCACCTCTTTTGAATGCGGCCTCCTTGACTTCCACATACATGACAGCGATCTTTTCTTTTATCTTGTTCACGTAACTTATTCTTGGACTTCCTCTTCCCCGTTTTCCTTTAACCCTTCCTTCAATGATGTTCTTTATACAGCTGTCATGTCGTAAAAACTAAACATGTTTCCTTTTCGGTTTTGATATTATCTCAAGTATCTCTCTCTATCTTCTCCTTTCTCTTAGACTCTTTCGTGCGTAACTTTATCATACCAACTAATCAACACTAATAAAAATAAACAGCTGTTTCATACATCGTTGCCATGCAGGTATTGACCTTTTGCATGGCACTGCTATTTTTAAGCGTTTATAGTGTTGGTTCCATAGAAAAAAATATATATTTTTCTTCTTATCGAACCAAGTGTGGTGAAAGAATTTTAAACGCGTCTCAAAGAGGCTCCTTTCGTGCACTTGACACCATATTTTCAAACTTTTAGGTTCTACGATATGCCAGTTCTCTCACGATGTTTTCCTTCACCGTTTGAGAGCACTATTATTGTTTTTTATACTCTGCATAGACCAACGAGTGAATTAGATGCAAAACACGGATTGAAAGGTAGTTAAAAAGACAAAACTTAAGATATTCTTGTAATAAACTTTATTGAGAAGTAGTGGTCGCTTCATTTTTAATCCCCCAGTATGAAGGAATTGCTAGATCGAGCAAAAGATTGCTACTCCGTCTGCAACAAGGTATGTTTGTGGTTGAGTTTGCACTATATATTTCTATGACGTTTTAATATAGCTAAATATCAGTTTTTATCCTTTCATCACACTGCACTGGTTCGAAAGAACTAGTGAGACGAAAGGAAGAATTCATTTCTATAATATAGCCAACCCAGTCTAAGCATGAAGGTGAATAATAACTAGTCAAAATCGAGTTCAAATTTGACTTGACTGGTTGTCTGTAATGTACATTATGCTGCATCAAGATGTTTACTTTAAAATAAGGACTCATAGTCTACCATAGATGGGCTATTTTGAAGATGACATGGTAGTAATGAGATGACTTTTGACAACAGTTAACATTTGACTTGATCAAGAGATGACTTTTGACAAAATTTGACGTGATCATAATATTTAGATTTTGACATTATTATTTGTTTTTTTTTTGTCAATACATACTTAGAATACAATATAACACCCTTTTTTTTTGTCAATACATACTTAGAATACAATATAACACCCATAAAGAAGACAAACCTCTGTGTTCACCAAACAAATATTTGTTTTTCGGTGGAGATCGAACCCATAGACATAGACAATCGAGTTACATTTAAAAAGAATACATTGGTTTACAAATACAACAAATACATGCTTTAGCTTTGACTTTGGTTCAAGTTTAAGTCACATAGCATTTTTATTTTAATTGTTTTACTGGTGTTATTCTGAGTTTTGCTGTGTAATTTCGGTGGTATTTTAACCAATATTAATTGAGGTCTTAGCTCAAAGTGTTAGCAGTTGGAATAAAAGTGTACTACCTATGTGATATTCTGATTTGATCGAAATTAAAGGTTACTGATGGAATTTGAAAACAAAAGACCATCATTTTGATTTCAAAGCCAAGTAGGGCCGACTCAACTTTGACTGACTCGACTTGACGGAAAAGTATTTTATCTATGTAATATATTATCATTAAGCTCATTCTCATTAAACTACTCGACACTGGCAAAATTGATCCGAAAAGGACAGATGCCATTAATTAAGAAGAAGAAGAAGCTTTGACTTTGACAATCATGCCAATATGCCGTATGCCATAGAAGATAATGACCCCATTGTAGAAACCCATGACCTACGGTGCAGGAGGAAGAGGCTCTAGAGCTACTACCAACTGAGCTGAGAGGCCAGTCTTTAAGGAGAGTGATGGGCATGAATGTCTGCATAGTCATAGATGATAGAACTAACCTGTAGATAATGCAAGGTCCATATCTCCTAACATTTTGGTTCAAGCAGTGCAACACGCACGAATTAACATAAGTGATATTATTGAACGCACAAGCTGGGAAGTACACACGAGGGCATCTGGTGCAGTCTTCAATGTCATCTGAACATAATATGAAACTTGAAATGAATTTTCTGAAGCAGCAAATAAACGTCTATCAAAATCAAAATAGTCTTTATTCAGTTGAATTACAAGAATCACTTTGAAACGTCATAAAGCTAGGTGAGTCTAGGTGCCAGTTCCACGCGACCAAGCATAAAATAACAGGCAACAAACTACGGCTCGGTTCCTACCATTTTTTTTATGATCCTTTTACAAATCAAAATAGCAGTGAAGTTCCAGTGTGGTGCCACTTCACTAAGTCAGACGTATGCAATGCAATAATACAAAAGCAAAAGTTTCAAAGACAGCACACACTACGCTTCAAAGTTATAATAAAGTATCTACACAGCATATAAAAATGAGATACGAAAATAGTAGGTACAGACGTTGCAAATTGACATGTTAGCTTCCTATGGGTAGAGTGACCGGGACATTGGGCCACGCAGTTTTATCATCCATTTAGCTATCTAGAGTATAGTAGTACGCTTCAAAAATACGCACAAAAATCTAGCAATTTCTATATCTATAGAAATTTCTAGATTTTTGTACAAACCTAAGTCTTCAATTTTTTTGTCGACAGGAAGCTGGTACGGACTCAACACGCTATACCATCGTTCCATCATATTGAAGGTTTCAAGAGCATGTGGTTCGAAGGTTTTTTGTGCTTCTGACGTTAAAGCTGTAAGGAAATAACAGCAATTTAAGTAGCATCTATTGTAGATGTTGTATAATACCGTTTTTTTATGCAATTAGTTAGTGGAACAAGCATTATAACCCACCTGATGTTAAGTGGCAACCATCGCCTATAACAAAGCATTGCTTCGTAGGTCACCTGCATCAGGAATGTGCCCTACGATGCGTTGCTCTGCGTCCATCAATTTGACGCATACAGATTTTGAGCCTCACGTGCCAGTAATTTCACCGGCTGAAACAACTGTATTTTCTCATGCCCCTATTTACGGGACGCGGTTGCTACCACTAGACCACTAGTCTCAACTCACAGTCAAGTTCGTCAAGTAAAAAAAATAGCATACATAGTAAAATTATACTTACGCATAGAAAGCAAACTCAAAACAAGAGCAAAACCACTAAATACTATCACTTCCATTTTAGTTTTACTAAAAATGATCAACTTGATAGAAGTCATTTCGATATTTTTTACACAGAGTAATATCTTCTATACCAGGCCGCCCACAGATCAATATTTTCAGAGAGCACTGGGAAGTGAGTATGAACCTATTAATAAACGAGTATGAACCTAGTGTAGATCGCCACGCAAGGTAGCGCGACGGTCTGTGTAATGTAACTGGGAAACACTCGAGGGGAAGAGCCCCGAAGACCGGCTCTTGGGAGAGTCCTACGTCCAGCAGTAGAAAAACTTGTTAAGAGGGAATCACACAGGCGACTCTCCATACAAACGTAGTCCCCTATTTCCTCCCTGGATAATGCCTCAAGAGTAACCATTTTGTCTCATAAAATCCAGATCTGCTATATACGTGCTCGTATGTTTTGCTTTTTTTCAGAAACATATTGATAAAGAAAATATCACCTCCAATTCATATTTCCTTTAAATCATATGAGGGTCATATTTTCTTTATCAATAAGTTTCTGAAAAAAAGGAAAACATACGAGCACGTATATAGCAGATCTGGATTTTATGAGACAAAATGGTTACTCTAGAGGCATTATCCAGGGAGGAAATAGGGGACTACGTTTGTATGGAGAGTCGCCTGTGTGATTCCCTCTTAATGATGATGTATAAAATATGAATCATCTCAAAACCATCACCTTTCTAAAAAAACATTCCTTTCTTTTTTAACCGACTTCCAATCAAAAAGGAGGAGGTTCTCAATTCGGTTGTATGTTTTTTTTTTTTTTTTTTAATTATTATTATTATTATTTTTTTAATGTTTGTTACCGCATAACTTCGTCATTTGTGAGCCGATTTGAAAAATTATTTTTTTATCTGAAAGGTACTGCTTTCAGATTGGTCCCATTTTAATTTTATTAAAATCGGTCTTGCCATTTTTTTTTAAATAATTTTTTTAATGTTTGTAACTGCATGCCTTCGTCATTTATGAACCGATTTAGAAAATTATTTTTTTATTTGGAAGGTTATTTTTACGTCCAGACTGTCCCAAACAAATTTCATTAAAATCGGTTTAGCCGTTTGGCAATGAAGTCGGTTTCTCAAGTTTTTTAAACTTATAATTATTTTGCTTCACATGACAGCTCTTCCGTTGCATTGTTTTGGTATTGTCGTGGCATTATTTATGAATTGTTGTGGACTACCATAAAAAGGGTACTGGATAGGGCAAGTAGGTATGCTGAAGCCTGAACAGAGGTTGTTTATGTTCCCAGCTTCACTTTTTTGCAACAAGTTTCTGTCAAGTTATTATCACTAACAGCCTGAAAAAGTCCTCTACTGGACATATATTATAGGCCTCTTATACATTTCCTGGAAGAATATCTATTTTCTCGTTCCATCAGGTGGGTGGCAAAACTATAGCTAGCTATTATTACTCTGGTTCATTTCAGTTTCCAAAAGGCATTATTAATTGAATTTCCTTTGTAATTGGCTTATTAAGCAAACAGTTTACTGATTAGTACTTACTCGATAAGTTATTAATTACACCTGATTACGTGGTCTGTAGTTAGTAGAGCACTAGTGGTCTAGTGGTATTAGCCCCGGCTACCGATCCTAAGGTCGCAGGTTTGAATACAGTCTTGTCTATGCCATACCATAGATTTTTTTCTGTACTTATTTATAAGCTATCGTCTTTTGACTCTCTAGTAGCATAACCCCACAAACCTTAGTGGTTTATTTAGTGCTATTTATAATAATTTGATTACGTGTGCTTTTTCAGAAGTTAAATAAATAAAATAAAAAAACCTAGGGGACAATTTTGTTTCAGCGATCACCTACGTAATGTAGCTAAATATAAATGTACAAAATAGTAGGCACTGAAGTAAGAGCGTAGTAGTCCTACCACAAGCTCTGTCTGGCTCTGTCTCTGGTTTTGAGTCTGTGTGAGTGCTCACCAGTGTATTATACTGTGTGTGTGACGTTTCGACGTAGGACTTATTTAGTCAATACTCACATAGACTTTTTGACATACTGTGTATTAATTGTAAATAGTTTTACTAGCATGTTATGTGATTATTATTTTGTTAATTATTTTTGTACTTTTTCCTTTTTTCGCTGTGCTAGTTTTAAGATTATTTCAAATACAATTAAATAATAAATAAATAAAATAAATAAATATTTTGGACAATCCACACAACACTATCTAGCCCCAAATTAAGCAGAGCTTGTGTTATGGGAACCAGATAGCTGATATACTACTTAGATATACATTTTTTTTTTGTAAATACTTACTTAGAATACAATATAACACCCAGACAGAGAACAAACGTCCGTGTTCACCACACAAATATTTGTTCTCGGTGGGGATCGAACCCACGACCTACGGCGCAGAAGACAGAGCTATTACCAACTGAGCTGAGAGGCCAGTCAAATTAATAATTGTTTATGAATAAATGAATGAATGACTCAAAACACGAGCCAGAGACAGAGCCAGACAGAGCTTGTGGTAGGTCTACAGTATTAATGATATTGGATAGAGAGTAATGGGGATGTTCGGTTTGGACATGCCACAATATTAATGAGTACACTGCATGGTACTAAACCGAGGCTATTATTATCTACTATACAAGGAACTATAAGTTATATTACGACTGGCCTCTCAGCTTAGTTGGTAGTAACTTTGCCTTCTGCGCCGCAGGTCGTGGGTTCGATCCCCACCGAGAACAAATATTTGTGTGGTGAACATAGATGTTTGTTCTCTGTCTGGTTGTAATATTGTATTCTATGTATCAGCTCAGTTGGTAGTAGCTCTGCCTTCTGGTAGAGGTCCGTCTTCCGATCCCAAGGTCGTAGGTTTAAGTCTTGTCGTGTACCATTCATCATCAGCCTGAAGCAGTCTACTACTGGACATAGGCCTCCCCTATACATTCCCAGGAAAAAATGATTCTGAGCTCTTTCCATCCGACTTCCCGCGATCTTAACAATGTCGTCGGTCCATCTGGTGGGTGGGCGCCCTACTTTTCGTCTTCCGGCTCATGGTCGCCATTCGAGAACCTTTATTCCCCAACGGTCGTGGGTTCTTCTAACTATAATGACCTGCCCATTGCCACTTCAACTTACTAATTCTACGAGCTATGTCGGTGACTTTGGTACTCCGGATATCCTCATTTCTCTAGGCCTACCATGAGCTCTGTCTGGCTCTGTCTCTGGTTCTGGTTTTGAGTCTGTGTGAGTGTTGACTAAATAAATCCTACGTCAAAACGTCTCACACACACACAGTTAATGCACTGGTGAGCACTCACACAGACTCAAAACCAGAGCCAGACAGAGCTCATGGTAGGCCTACTGAATTTAAAACTCTTTTTCTTAAACATGCGCAGAAATATTGTCATTACTTTTGAATATAGAACACGCGAAGTATCATATTTACGTAGACTGAAAAACCAAAATCACTTCCCGGCGCGTTCTCGCTCCGGCAATGTTGTATGAAACGGTGTGCTGTTTGAATTTAGAACTCTTTCATCTATCGTACACATTGCGTTCTCGTGGCTGTATAGCCACAGATTCGTTTACCTTTCGGCACAAACTGTAAAATAAAATAAAAATTGGCGGTAAAGCGGAGTTCGTTGATATTTGGTTAATAAAAAATAAATGTATTATGTATTCATAAATACTTCACCATTTTTCATTCGTCTGTATTGAATAATGTCGTACCTAATTAAGACATCCCCATGTTAAGGGTGTCAGGGGAATACGTGTATCAGAGTGGAAACATGAATAACTCATAAGGACTGGGGAGAAACAAGATCGTTATACGTACCCGCGTGTGATATAACATTTATGTCTATATTGTGTGATATAACAATAAAGCTTAAATAGTTATTAAAAGTAAATAGGCATTTGCATCTATTGTAGATGATTTATAAAGCGTCAGAAGCAACTGGTGATTACACAAGCCATACTTGCGGGACGCTACAGTGCCTAGTACAGGATTTAAGATGTAATAGGCTTGCCCAGCACCTATACCATCCTGACAGCCAGTCGGCCTAATCCACAAGAAAGACATGGTCATTACGTGCGGAGCTGACTAAGCCGCGGGTTTCCTCTCGATGTTTTCTTTCATTGTTTGAGAGCACTAGCATTGTGTACATACATTTTTCGGCAGAAAAACTTATTGGTACATGATTGGATGCGAACCCACGACCTTAGGATTGGAAAGCGGGGCAGCTACCACTAGACCACCAGTGCTCATAAAATCGTTATTAGCGTAGTGTCAATTAAAAATAAATAAATAATAAATTATATTTAAAAAAAAAATATAATAATAATAAATCAATTAAAAGTAACGTGAAGTTTTGGCCATTGCATTATCCACATTTTGTTTTTCCCATCTAGTCGTGTGAAAGGCACATCCCTAACACTCGCCTAGATGACAGAGGACTTTTTCTCGAAAATACAAACTGACCTTGTTTTGGCGTTTGTTAAACCCTTTGTAATTTGAAAATTAAACTGTTCGAGACATTAATCTAGCATCCAGTTTTATTGATAATTGTGGGAGGTAACGTCCTCATTGGTGACCCCGACGAGATCTTGTCGATTACCATCGGTACAACTGCCTGCCAGGGCCCAAAAACTAGAGATGGGAAAAACAAAATGGTGGATGATGCAATTGGCACAAAGTTTGACGATCTACCTATGTACCTACCTATCTAAAAGATACAAACATTGTGTAAATAAATATAGCAATTATTGTTAAAGTATCTTTCATCAATAACAAGTCTAACAACTCGTTTTGAATTCCTTCTAAATAATTTAATAGGAGCGTCATTTTATCCTACCTCAAAATGCAGCCAGAAATATGAAAAACTTTTCTCGCCCGCCTGTTCATAACTCATTCTATACCGGTAGCACCCTTCAACTAGTGAGCCAGGGGAGTCTGGACCAATGCATAAGCAAACGCTAAATGCTATTTTAAACTGACGTCAGGAGTGAGAGAGTAGTGCTGTGTTTTGTCTTTTTCTTATTGTTAATTCTTTATCTGGTGTAATAGTACCCAGTATAAAGTAACCACCCACTAACGTATCCCATCAGTGCTGAAGTGCAGATATTCACTCCTCTTGCTCAAAAAAAACATTGTAGCGTCATTGTAGCGTGCCAAAGCGAAGAAAAATTGCATTTCTTCCTAAAGGGGAAAAGTTTTTTTTTTTAATTTTTATTCCTCATAATACAATAAGCCTACAAAAACGAAAAAGTCTATAATCAAAATTATGAATAAAGACTCGACTTTATTCATAATTTAGATTTTTTTTTTTTTTAATTTGAACTAAAATCGGTGATCTCTTTGGTAGAACGCGTGCAACTACAGAAAAAAATAAAAAAATAGACATTGGCGTGAAATTTTTGTAATTTTCTCTAATTTTTTTTTATCGCATCGTATTTTAAAGTAGTAAAGTAAAGTAGTCCTCGTATAATCATTGTGGTCATTTTAGCTCCTTGTATAACAATCTAATATCGAGTTGTGCCAATAATTAATTTGCACTGAAATAGATAAAAAAAATCAATAGGTAAGTACATCAATTAACCCTTTTCAATCAACAACGTAATTCACGCCAGATTTAGAATTGGTATGTTCACTTATTATTCAAATTTTCACTCATTCACAGTTCGATTTTTGAAATTCAACTATTCAAAAATCGAACTGTGGAGAACGCTGACCTTTTTCATATTATCTTGTGTGTAAAGTTAAGAAGTAGATGATCTAGTCTCATTTGCCTCATTTCTCCTTTAGTTCTTGAATATCGCTTATTTTTTACTTCTAGAACCGCACACCGGCTAGCCATGCAGTGCTCTAACAACTAGGTCGTCGTCTACAAGTGTGTTTAAATCCAAGCTTCGTGTACAAAACTGACATACATTATCTAATTAAACAATTAAAACCATGGGCTGGGACATACAATAAATACTGCGCAAAAGCAAGTTTGTCTTAGAACAAATATAATAATTTTATATTTAGGGCATTCAGCGCCCTAAATATTTTTTTTTATTTACTCTATGGTACATTTCTTGGGTTTGAGACTCTCTTTTAGGTATTGAAATACCTGTGTTAGAGAGTCTCGCTCTTCCGTAGTACATTCTATTATGACTAAGTAGGTATACTAAGCTTGAACGGATCTTAAAAAATAAAGCGATATAAAAATTAAGTTAGATAAAAAGGTACAATTAAATTATGATAAGTGTGAGTTAAAAACCAGACGTGGGTGTGTGTGTGTGGAGTGTTTAGGGTGTGTAAGGGTGTATTGTGTAAGGAATGCCCTGATGCACCAGACTCATAAGAGTCTGGGTAACAGGGCAATCCAGCGTGTGTAAGTGTGTGTGTGAGCGTGTCGTGGGTAGGCCTCCATGATTCCCCCAGTCTCTTAAGAATCATGGAGGCCTACCTAAATATAAAATAAAAAAAAATTAAAAATACATAAATATGAAACATATAAAATATCTGTATAGCTCAAGTTGGTGGACGCAGGACATTGCATCGGAAGACACGTTCCTTACGTGCGTGACCTACGAGGCAATACTTTGTTATCAATGATGACCGCTTAACACCAGGTCGGCCATATGATTGTTCCATCAGCTAGTAGTAAAAAAAATTTGGAAAACTTTTTTTTTTTGAGATTCCTCAGATTTCAATAATTGATAAATAAGTTCAGTGGTCATCGAAGGCGGTCTGCCTCGTAGTTGAGAAAACTCAACATTATTCTTTCTACATTTGTTGTTTTGTACTACATTTGTTCCGTCGTTTGGCATCTCAACTTGTCGCCAAAAAGATAATAGCTGAAAATCAGTGTTTGCACTTGTGCAATATACTGAGCTATTACCTCTTTGTATGGGATGCACACACACCACCATAATTTTCGTTCCTATTTTTTATTTTGTTGTTAATTAAGATTTTGTTTTGTATTTCGCTCTGTAATTTTTTATTTTTGTATTTATTTTGTTGTGTTATAATTAGACAAATAAGTTTTTATATATCTATCTATTTATCATTTGCAGTCCAGTATTAGTAGTCTTTACCAGGCTGATAACGATGATACGGTATTGAGTATTTTAAAAATGCTTTGTGTACCAATATTTTATTCACTGCAAATAAAACGGCTATCGGTTTTGTATTTGAGAGCTCGGTTTCAGTGGTATTGACCTAACCGTTTCATTTACTATATTGTTTGGTTCAACGGCTTTGTATGATTAAGTGCTTTTATTGCAATTTTTATTTTGTTGGAGCGCGAAATATTTTTTAGTTTTTACGGAAATAAATAATATTTTTAGAGCACACTATAAAAGTTTTTTACACAAAGAAACTAGCTATAAAACAATAAGGTAAAAAATACATAAACAACAATTGAGCTATTTTTATGAAACGACGGGATATTTACCATGATTAAATTTTTCTGAGTTGACTTCCAATATTTCGGCACAGTTGCATGCACCATCCCGTCGTTTCATAAAAATAGTGTTAAAAACCATGTTAGCGATTATTTATTGAAATACGATTAATCAACGCTTACGCGTAATGAAGTGCTATTATGATTATCCATAAACCACGTGGACTTTACTTTGTAAACACGTGATTTATGGAAATGGTTTGATGCAGGTACTTGTAATAACTTTTATAAATTAATATTATAATTACAAGAATGTTATCATTAATATTAAGTGAACACTTTAATTTGTAAAATATGAAAACAGTTGCTTTTGGCTGGCAGCCGCCATCTTGTTGTTTACGAATGTTCGTTGGTATAAAGGTAGATGGCGGCTGTCCCAGCGACAGTCTTGGTCTACCCGTCGTCCTGACAAGTTCTAGTTATGGATCCATGATGTTACCCTGTTATGCAAAACCTGCATATAAAAGCTAAGTACCCACCAATTGTGATTAAATTAAGTATTCAGTTCTATCAGTGCTTATTAATGGTTAATAAATATGATTATTGTTTAATAAAGTATGTTTCACTAACATATCAGAAAATGGGATAAAGAAAAGCATGCCCACTATTTAGTTTCTTTTGTTATTTGACTTTTGGCCATGTATTTTTTTTATACGTTGCAACAGTATCTTGTGCTTTTCTCTTTTCATTTACAGGACATCCATGGCCAGAAACCAGAGCTCTCCTGTGCTGCCATCGCGTTGCAGCAACAAGAAGATCGCCAGTCAGGCAGCCAGCGGCTTTGCATTCACCCGCGAGTCTCACCGTGTGATCGCCTCTCCCGAGCGACGGCGCTCCCGCAGCTGAGCTGGCTGGAACGTCGGCGCTGCAGTCACCAGCCACGCAGTCTGTCGCGACATGGTTCACACGAGAGTGTGCCACTCCTGCATCGTGTGCGGAACTCCGGGATGGATCATCGAGCGAGCAACCTTCACTTCACGGTGTCACAGCGGTTCAACAGTCGACCCCGTGGTGTGCATCGCGAAGTCTCCGCAGCGTGCCACGTTCACCTGGTGGCCAGCCCCGAGACGACCAGCATCATCATCTCAGCCTGCAACACCGGCGTTCCTGGGATGTTCAGCCTACAACAGCGCGAAGTCTCCGCAGCGTGCCACGTTCACCTGGTGGCCAGCCCCGAGACGACCAGCATCATCATCTCGCCGTAACGCCGGCATCGTGAACATCGGTCACACAGTCTACAGCTCTGCACGCAGCGAGCACTACGACAACATACCCATCACAGGTTTTTATTCGATGGCAGTCAGACAACCAACTTTGACATTTCAATCACAAAATACAATCTTAATTTAGTTAACTCTTTATTGCAAAAAAAAAACCAAAGAAAATAGATAGGTAGAAAATACTTTATTGATCACCAAAACTTATAAATAGACAATAATACCTCCTTAAAACTTAAAATCTATTTGTATGATCAATGGGCGGTCTTATCGCTGAGCAGCGGTCTCTACCGGACAGCCGTTGGATGGATAGGACTGATGTTACTTACGAGGGGTGATTGGAAAAATAAAATAAAAACACAAAATATTGATGCGTAGCTTTACTACATACCTACATAATTCAAAAGAAATTATCAAAGGAATATAATTTTAAAATACCTCCATTATTCAAAGGCTATTCCACAACATACTACTATACCTACATACTACATTACATAATATACCTACATAACAATTAAATATGAAAAAAGGGGCTCAATGCCACAGCATTTGATATTACATAATAAATCTGAGATGTTGGTATCCTCTTCGTATGACCAGATTACTGGCAACTTGTTCAACTTCAGTTTGGATCAGAAGTTGTCTTTGTTTGGATTTTAATTGATTGCTAGTGCTTTAATTGTTCCATCAGGGTTCATCTCTATTTGTATATTTGTAGATCTATCTTTTGTGTTCTTCAATGGGCTTTAGGAATGGAATGTTGTTTCAAGACTATTTTGTAAGCTCCAAGCCTGATTGTGTAGAGTAGCTGAAGTTCCTTTAGCTGTTGCCATGGTGTCTTCTGTGGGAACTACTCCAGATAACAGATAACCCATATAAAAATATTCTATCATTGTTTGTGCAACCAGAGCCTGGTGTTTTTTTCCCGCCGCTTTTGATGTTTGTAGTTTGAGTTGCATAATCTTGTATTATGTCGTCGAAGTTTCTTTGGGGGAGTCAGCGACGTTTTGTCATAAAATAAAATATAAATAAATAAAATGTAAATGTCATTGGTATATGTATATCTAAAGTGTTTCTTTGTTGGATTATTTTTAACTAGCGACCCGCCCCGGCTTTGCACGAGTGCAATGCTGATACTAAATATACTACAGAATGTCTGTATATACAACGTTCACAGTTTTTTGTTATCAGGTAATACAAATATGTTATTTTCGGTAACTCTTGAAAGAGTGACATATACCGCCACAACCACTAATTTACTGCATTTTAATTCGGTGATGTCTTCGAAAATATTCATTTAATTGCGGGCTATTGATCTATATTAAATGAACAACGTTTTAATTTGAATGAATATTATACATTTCAATGCACACTTACATAATAAATTACGTTACGTTTGCAAATCAGAGTTACTAGTAGTCTGAGTACTGATCTATTACGTAAGGTTCAGCTAGTGTTTGCAATGTAAGCGAGAAAAAAAAAAGGTTGTTTTATCTCTACTGTACATATGCATGTATTATACAAATAAACCTTCCTCTTGAATCACTATATTATATTTAAAACAACAGCAAAATCTGTTGCGAAGTTTGAAAGATCTAAGCGTACATAGAAACAGACAGACAGTAGATAACTTTGTTTTATACTGTTTACTGATATAGGTTTTAAACTTCCAAATAGGAAGAATACCTTTGTGTAAAGAAAGAGTCTTTAGATTATTTCTTGAATTTTCTTCCTAAATTAAAAAAAAATCTTGGTTGCAATATCTTTTATATCTTTTATGACGGGAGATTTTGAAGTTTCTATTTGCCACATTTATCTTCCATCTTTGATTCGTCATGTGGTCATATAATTATTATGACAATATTTTTCTCTAATTGTTACTTGGCTTTTATGATCTTGTTTTTAACATGTTTCCAACAACTTGATGATGCCTAAATACTTTACTTGTGGTATGAATAGATCACCCCAAACAGTTTCCAACCGAGGCTAGATATCTAAGCATAGGGTGAGCCTGGTGAACTTTATGACTTGGTTCTTATTTATTCTTTATTCTTTATTGCACACACATAGACAACATTAAGAAAACATAAAGTAAAGACATGTTCAAAGGTGAGCTTAACCCTAAAAAGAGTTCTTCTGTAGGATTTGAGCTAATTCTCTCGAGGAGCAGATGAACTGACCCTGGTGTGAAATATGTTGTCCGCCAGATTGACTGTTTTGGTAGATATCTTTTCTCAATTCTATTCACTTATTTCGAAACATTTGGAACCTTATTACATGCACACACAATACAATTTTATGGTAAGTTGTTATGTGTTGTTATAGTTTGAGTCCCATTGTGATCTAATTTGTAGCTGTACCACAAGCGTGATTTTACACTTTCCTTCACGAGTTGTTTCTAGAGCTTCAGTAATTGTGTTGTTTTTCACTGATGAATGTTGCTTGAGAATATTGATCTATTTATTTGCCCGGTCGAAAGTTGTGTCCTTGTTTGCTCGATGCTTCAAAAATCGCTGTTGCTGATGGCACTATTCTTTGTCCAGTAGTGGTTCACTGTGACTTTATTTATGATTCGTATACGTTGGTATGTGTTTACTTGTTTTTCTTCATTTTACTACATCTATCGGTAGTGATTATAAAAGTACTTGTTGTATTGAACCCATGTGGTATTGAATACGGGTATAGTCGGCGTATTCTACAAGACACAGGCAATCTACATTAGTGTGCTGAGTGCCCTGATACTAGACAGTTGAAACATAGTTGTTATATTGTTACGTACTCTCTCCATCTTAGTGAATTCATGGCAGTGGCCTAGTGTATGGTTATCATTGCACTTAATGAACTTTCTTGTTGTAAGTGTGGGGCAATAAAATCTTTGATTCACAGACTTAACCTGTTTGGCAATGCTGGTTGTAATTAACTCCAATGTACGGAAACTTGATTCTAGAAATGTCTTGAATTCAAGCCATGTAGGAGCTTTGATTTTATCATTTTATGATTGCTCTTTCCAGTCCTTCTGAATCTCTGGGTCCATCTTCTGCGCTAAAATATGTATAATGATGAGATCCTAAGAGTCTGTTGTTATCTCTAAATTTTGACAAAAGTTGTTGTGTCTGGGTGTACCTTCAACTGAACAAACAGTACTTATATTCTAATAAAACAACGATTGACCATTAAACAGTTTTTGCATAGTGAGACTTAATAATTTACATGAAAAAAAAAAAAAAGGTAAACAAACTATAAAATGAAATAAGGGAAGTTTCTCAGAGCCGTAGTTGAACAAAATGTTTTTTGTTTCTTAGTAATTTTATGGTAAACAGATATAGTTCGGGGTCTACAACCAAACCATTGAACGCAATTACTGCTCGAATAAAGAAAGTCTTTTGCCTATACTCTATTGAACAAAAGGGTATTTCTAGGTGAGTCTGAAGTCTAACTGATCAGACCAAAATAATGCTGTCGTTGTAGTCGATAAAATAAAACCATGCCTGAATTTGACCCACGAAAACATACTTTTATATCAAATCAAATATATTTATTTGGAAACAAGGTAAAAAGTTATACAAAACAAGTGTAAATGATACTGACTGCCAAAGTATAAAACTGGTTCGATACTGATACTGACTGAAGATAAATTAGAATTACATAGCAAATGTGCTACTACGAATAACTTGCAGAACAAACGTTTTCTGTATGAGCAAACGTGCTCTGTAGTTATCATCAACGCAATATAGAATAACTTGCAGAACAAACGTGTTCTGTATGAGCAAACGTGCTCTGTAGTTATCATCAACGCAATATAGAATAACTTGCAGAACAAACGTGTTCTGTATGAGCAAACGTGCTCTGTAGTTATCATCAGCGTAATATAGAATAACTTGCAGAACAAACGTGTTCTGTATGAGCAAACGTGCTCTGTAGTTATCATCAGCATTAGATAGAATAACTTGCAGAACAAACGTGTTCTGTATGAGCAAACGTGCTCTGTAGTTATCATAAGCATAAGATAGAATAACTTGCAGAACAAACGTGTTCTGTACGAGCGAACGTGCTCTGTAGTTATTATTAGCATAATATTGAATAACATGCAGATCAAACGTGTTCTGTAGTGGTAGCTTACAGAACAAACGTGCTCTGTAATTATCATTAGCGTAAGATTGAATAACTTGTTTGTTTATTTATGATAATAATATAAATGTATCTAAGATAATAAGGTAGAAGAAACATTGTAAATGATTGAAATAACGACAGCAACAAAATAGGACACATAAGTATAGAAATAAAATAAAAGCATAGATCGTAACAATTTTCAGAACAAACGTGTTCTGTAGTTATCACCAGCGTAAGATTCAATAACTTGCAGAACAAACGTGTTCTATAGATATAATTATGGTAACTTGCAGAGCAAACGTGCTCTGTAGGTATAATTAGCTAAGATTAAATAACTTGCAGAACAAACGTGTTCTATAGATATATGGTAACTTGCAGAGCAAACGTGCTCTGTAGGTATAATTAGTATAAGATTGAATTACTTGCAGATCAAACGTGTTCTATAGATATATAGTAATAACTTGCAGAGCAAATGTGATCTGTAGGTATCACTAATGTAAGACTGAATAACTTGTAGAATAAACATGTCCTGTTGCTATCATTAGCGTAAGCTTGCATGGCTTGCGGAACAAACGTGTTCTGTAGGCGTTAATTTTTGCTAAGGAAAAATTAATGAAGTAATAATGGTGAAAAGCGAAAATGCTCTATACGCACCATTACCATTGTAGACATAATATAATCACACATAATCATAACTAGAAGAAAGTCTTTATGCTTCATAACTGTGATGGTAGATATAATTACATAATTTACTCTTATTATAAAATCTGTGAGGACACATTCCATAACGGATGGCCGAACTGTTAGCGATTATTTATTGAAATACGATTAATCAACGCTTACGCGTAATGAAGTGCTATTATGATTATCCATAAACCACGTGGACTTTACTTTGTAAACACGTGATTTATGGAAATGGTTTGATGCAGGTACTTGTAATAACTTTTATAAATTAATATTATAATTACAAGAATGTTATCATTAATATTAAGTGAACACTTTAATTTGTAAAATATGAAAACAGTTGCTTTTGGCTGGCAGCCGCCATCTTGTTGTTTACGAATGTTCGTTGGTATAAAGGTAGATGGCGGCTGTCCCAGCGACAGTCTTGGTCTACCCGTCGTCCTGACAAGTTCTAGTTATGGATCCATGATGTTACCCTGTTATGCAAAACCTGCATATAAAAGCTAAGTACCCACCAATTGTGATTAAATTAAGTATTCAGTTCTATCAGTGCTTATTAATGGTTAATAAATATGATTATTGTTTAATAAAGTATGTTTCACTAACAACCATGATAGTTTCAAAAGTTATAACAATTGAGCTATCTAGACACCGTGACAAACGATCTAGATCAACTGATCCAAATCAGTGCCAGATGGAATCGTCCTCAAGACAGTGGCGGCATTGCCACGCTGAATAGCAATACAAATGCACTGCGCCTTTAGCATTGCTATTTAGCGTGGAAATGCCACCAGCTGATACCTACCAGCCCGGTCTGTGGATAACTTAACTGTTTCTTGTGTATTTTGTAAATATTTGTTTAATTGTAAGTTTCTAGAACCTACAAACTAAAACAAAACAAGCTTCGAGAGTATCTTAGAACTTATAAAGAAAATGGAAAATTAATTCGTATAAAACTCCGCTAAGATATTGGGCGAGCCTTTAATTGACAACGTTTTGGATATCATGTTTTACGAACTTGTCAATTTAAGTAAAATGTACGAAGGGAGTACAGACGGGCGGTTTTAAAACTCTCTTTTTCAATTTATTTCGTTTGCACGGCTCTGTCTATTGCTTCCGTGAATATTGTTTTTAAATAAAAGCACTGGTGGCCTAGTGATAGCGTCCCTGCCTTCCGATCATTGTGTGGTTTCAAATCCAGCCGATGGTTGTGGTTCCAAATCCAGCCGTGAGTCTAATCAAAAATATATGTGCACAATGCCAGTAATCTCAATCAGTGAAGGAAAACATCGTGACGAAATCGGCATGTCGTAAAACGTAAACAGTTTGAAAACATGGTGTCAAGTGCATGAAAGAAACCTCTATGAGGTGCACTTAAAATCCTTTCACCACACTGGTTCTAAAAAACTAATGACACTATAAGAAGAAGGTAATTAGTTTTTCCAGCATAGCGTGTGCTCTTGAACTTTTGCATAGAGATATAATATAATATAAGCCTATAATATGTAAAAAAAAAAAAAAAAAGATGTTTTTGGCATCATTGCTTTTTTAGCCTTTGCGTCAGTAGTACCATCGATAGTACTATTATGCCCCACCTTTCTTACATTACCTGACCAAGTGGGTAATGAATGGTTTACTTCGTGAGCTATGACACTTAGCCACCACTCGGTCACCCCTTTAACTAACTACTTTATCCATCTTTCCACCTACCTAAATCTACTTTTTAAGGCTTGCGCACATCTTAGATCGCCAGCGATGACAATCAGTGTAGCTGCCAAAGTACGCGGCAGAGTCGGTCAAATTTAAATATTTATTATTATTTGAATCACAAGAATTTTTTATTGAGGCTTTAAATTTCCGAATAGGTAGCTTAGTTGCATTTCTCTTATTCAAACCCTAGCCCCTGAATCTGACCGCCATCGCCATCGCAGATCACCTAGATGTGCGCAAGATTTGAATCATGAGATTAAAAAACGCTGGTATTTGACGCTCGTCTGCCGACCCCCAAACCTCTGGTCCCCATCAAAGAAACCGGAGTATATAAGAAACTTGCTAAAACAAAGATAAATTCTAATCGAACTCCAAGATTAATGTACTAAGTTTGGATGAACCGCTCTGAGACGTATTAACTTTTATAATGCGATTGATGGATTACGTCATAAGTCTTTTCAGGAAGTTGCTAGCGAATTTGAACTTTATACCGTTGCAAGAAGAACTAGTAATAACATAGATCTCATCTGCTTGACCTTATTGCTAATCATTTTTCTCGGAACTCATCCTTACTTTCATAACACCAACACACACACAAAAGTAAGGTCTCGTGACCCGTGTTTTTAGATAGTTAGTGTAGATATCAGTTGTTTATGCATTTACCTTTCAAAACGCACCGTAGAAATGAATTTAAAATAAGTTAAACCATAATAATAATCAATAATCATTTATTTGGTAAGCATATTGCAAGTCAAAAAGGATTTAGTATAGGTATTACCTAATACATTAGTCACATACAAAAAAAAAATAGTTATAATACAAATAATCATAGTTCAATTAAATCCAATAATAAAATAAAATGAAATAAATTAATAAAAATAAAGAAAATTAATACATCATTGGGTACTTGTTTGATATTTTTATAGTGTTTACTACACTTAAACAATTCCTTAAGTGTAGTAAACACTATAAAATTAATAAACAATTATGAAAAACGCAAGGTGACATCTCTCGTCGATTCAACTGAATGCAACTTCGGTTATCGAGCAGGTTAGTTGACTATAACGTCAAACCTGTAGATGGAGCCACGGTCGCGTTAGTGCCGAACAGTCCCTAAGAGTTATTCGTCGAGTGTGATTAGGATCCGATGGCGCAGTGGTCAGCGCAGCCCCGTACCGAGGGGAAGGTCGCGGGTTCAAATCCCGCTCGGCTCTTAACTTTTGGGACATTATAAAAATCATCATTGGGTACATTATGTTCCTATGTACAATATCACATTAGCAAAGTGAATACAACTCAACCCCGATCTGAGGATAGACAGGAACATAGATAGGAATGTCCCATTTATCTAGCCTCTTTGGTAGCGTTCCGATGTTTCCGTTAAGCCTTGGTGAACAAAATAGCGGTGGCTGCTATGACGGTCGTTTTTACAAGCTGAGTATTATATTGCCACTGTTAGCGCCATCTATACATTTTCATTCACACTAGGCACAATATTTTATCTATGATTTCATTCATCCGTCTCCTGTTCACTCCCTCTCTGTCCTATTGGTTCCCTTCTCGAACGAAACTGACGTCACGCCGCCCGGTGACATAGAAGAAGATGGAGAAAAAAGCTTCACTCTCAAGTCAATCGCCTGTATACGCTCATCGCCCACGCTCCGCAAAAAACAAACTAACTGTGCTGTGTAAGAAAAACCTCTTTGATGTGAATCTCTTGTGATTGTGGTGGAATATATAATGTAGAACCAGCAATGAGGCCGGCCAAGAAGAATATCAAGGCGACATAAGGTTAGTTTGTTCGTCCTTTTTCTATCCCAAGATTTCCACCAGCCACTATGTCAAAACATTACACCCAACACACACAAAACAAGTTTTATACAAGAGTTAGGATGTCGTGTTTTAATAAAATGACAATAAATAAATATTCTAGAATCTAGCTAGACAATCCACAAAACAAATTAGCCCCAAATTTAGTAGAGTGCACAATTGGAACTAGATAGCCTAGGTTATGCTCATTATGCATATAAATATTTCTGTGTAAACACATACTTAGAATACAATACAACTATGGGTTGTAATGTAAGTTTCAAAGTGGCTTTGAAACGTCTTAAAGCTATGTGAGTCTTATGCTGCCTTCCTACGGTGCGTGGTTCTGCAGATCATCACGCACAGCCGACGACGACGCACGGCAACGCACA
>OW618045.2:0-7500 GCA_939531255.2 Thera britannica | reverse complement strand
TTTCCTTACTTATTTCTATTTCTTACTTTTGTTACTATTTCTATGCAATATTTTATAAAATGTTCCCTCATTTCAGTTTTTGACATTATTAAACTTAGGTTATCTATATTTAGCTGTATGTTTAGGACTTGTTCGGCTTCGTATCTTTTAAGGGAAAATACTGGGCATTCTAATAGGACGTGTGTTGCCGTTTCGTCTACGCCAGGCTCGCAGACGCACGAGGGGCTCTCCTTACACTTGAACTTGTTCAAGTATGCGGAGAACCCACCGTGCCCCGTCAGAACCTGGGTCATGATGCTGGTGGGCTCCATTTTGCGGACGGTTTT
Source organism: Thera britannica (assembly GCA_939531255.2). NCBI lineage: Eukaryota > Metazoa > Arthropoda > Insecta > Lepidoptera > Geometridae > Thera > Thera britannica. The sequence goes on along the minus strand of OW618045.2, from coordinate 7,174 downwards.
AAAGGCTTGTACTGCATCCGGGAAAAACATTTTTGTTGTGCCAGCTGTCGTGCCTTCTCTATAACGCCTGTTCCATTCATCAAGCGTTTGCAGACGAATCTGCCGCTTAATGAATGAGACTGGACAGAAGTCATAGTCAGGCCTTCTTTTATTGTTCAACGCGGCCTCTTTCGCCAACACATCTGCTCTCTCATTTCCCTCCAATCCCGCGTGGGCTTTGATCCAGAATAGGGATACTTCCTTATTCTGGATTCTACTCGTTCTCAAATTTTCACGAGTCTCCACGGCTAAGGGATGGAGGGAACCATTGTTGACTATGGTTTGTAGCGCTGATCGGGAGTCACTGTATAGGCCAAAAGTTTTTTCGGAGCGCTTTAGGACTTCTTGCGTAGCTCTAAATATTGCCAGGAGTTCTGCCTGATAGACTGTGCAGTACCCTGGCAGCTTGAGCTTGAGGGCTTTGATCTCGGCTTCACCACTCCACAGGGATAAAGCCGCTCCGACCTCGCCCTCAATCTTGCTGCCGTCTGTGTAGATCCGTACTGCCTGAGTGTTGTGGGCGTCCACCTCTTCCTGGTCTATCAGGCTAGCGAAACTGAGGCACGTGTGTTCTGCTGGATGTATTGTAAGAGCAAATGGTGTGAGCCGTTCCACCTCCCTGTCCCTTAACTCTGGTCGGGGTACTCCCCTCTTTGCTTCATACAGGGCAGCTGCCTCCTGTATGCGGAGATCGAGTGGGAGTATCCCGGCCAGTACCAGTCCTGAGTTCAGGGAGACGGTACGGTATGCTCGCGTAAGCTTCTGCGCAAAACCTCGTTGGACCGAATTTAATTTCTTTTGGATGCCCAATTTCTTAGTTGCCGGTGCCCAGGCGCTGGCGGCGTACATAACAACCGGCTCCACTGCTGCCGTGTATATGATCCTGATGATCTCGGGGCTGAGACCCCAGCTGACTTTTGCGGCTCTGGACAACTGTTTATAAATGTTTAATGCCTTTTTGCAAACATTTGCAGCATGAGTATTAAATGTTAACTTGTTGTCCAGAGTAAGCCCTAGGATCTTGAATTCCTGCGACATGCCAATGCCAACCCCGCCCATGCTCAGGAGTGGTGTATCATATTTAAGCCTGCGTGTTATTAGCATAGCATTGGTCTTGCTTGGCGCAAATCGGAGCTTATTTCTGATACCCCACTCCCTAACGTAGGCGAGAGCGGCATTCGCCTGTCGCTGGACTTCCATAGCTGTGTCCCCATCGAACATCAGGACCACATCGTCCGCAAAAGCTTGTACGTAGTCCCCACGTTTTTCGAGCCCTTTTAAGAGTGGATCCAGCAACAGATTCCACATTATTGGTCCTCCTATCGACCCTTGGACACATCCCTTGCTGGTGTCCTTCGCGTACTCCTCTCCAGCGTACCTGACTTTAACTCGCCTGTCTTTTAGGTAGCTGTCGATTAGTCTCCTCACATTAATCGGACACTTTTCCTCAGCCAACCTAACTTTAATTGCGGGCCACCATGCGCTATCGAAGGCTCCCTCTATGTCCAACGAAATTACGGTGATCAGTTTCTTCTCATCGAGCTTGTCTCTAATTCGATGGATTAGATCATAGAGGGAGTCCTCGGTGCTCTTCTTGGGCATAAAGCCATATTGGCGAGTACTCATCTTCGGGATGATGTGCCATTTCATCCGTCCTACAACCATTTTCTCCAGAACCTTCCCCAGCACTGGTAGTAATCCTATGGGTCTATACGATTTTGGATTTGTATAGTCGTCCTTTCCTGGCTTTCTCAGTACCACCACGGTCGCTTCTTTCCAGATGGTCGGAAAATGTGAGAGAGCCAGGCATTTGTTAGTCAGTGCGAGGAAGGTCTCTGGGTCACTCCCTATTACGTGGCTGCAGATGTCCGCAGTAAAACCATCCACTCCCGGGGCTTTCTTGGGATTGAAGCTGCCCACAGCAGCTTTGAGCTCCTCTGTAGTAAACGCAGGGTCATGCAACTCATCATGGACAGAGTCGTTTACATGATTTGCTGTTTCTCTAATCTGCCTGTGGTCAGTATCGTCTTCTGCCTCATTATCCTCCGGGAAGAAGGTAGTCGCTAGGGTTTTGGCCGACTCTTTGGGATCCATTTGCCTACCGTCCTTCATTAGTGGAATATCCTCCTGTCTTTTCACAGTCCTTCCTATTACTCTATAGATTCCTTCCCAGACTCCTTCTCTATCCTGTTTCCCACAGAAATCCTTCCAACTTTGAGTCTTTGCCTTATTCACCTCATTTAAATAATTTTCTCTTGCTTTCAGGTATTCATCTACAACTCTGGGTCTACGGGCCGGTGCCGCGTTTTTGATTCGACGCTTCAGGGTGACGGACTTCCTCTTCAGCACGGCGAGCTCCTCGGACCACCACGGTATGGTAAGTGTTTCTTTTGCTTTCTTCTTGGGTATAGTGTTTGCGCATGCTTCCGTTATTGTGCTTGTGAGTTTGACTACTGCTTGTTCCAATTCTCTTTTACTTGCGATTCTTTCTATTTCCTCTGCATTTATTTGGTTATCTATTTTTAATTGGGCCAGTTTCTCATGAAACTGGCTCCAATTGGCCTTTTTGGTGTTATAGAGTCTTGTTGTTCTGCTCACACTTATCCCTTTCGCTTTTCTGAGTGCCACGTTAAAAGTTATACCGTTGTGGTCCGAGCTCGTGAGATCATCCACCACCCTCCAACCGTCTACCAAATCCAGCATGTCGACTGAGCACGCTGTTACGTCGGGGTGGCTGGTGTACGATACTCCTCCTCTAATGGTGTCAAAAGTGGGCGTGTCCCCTTCATTTATCACCTGCAGGCCAAGTTCTTCGAGGGTTCCCGACATTTCTTCACCCCTGTCGTCTATGGTGTTGCTACCCCACCAGATGTTCTTCGCGTTTGCGTCCCCTCCCACAATGATTTTGCTAGGTCCAATCTCATCGGCTATTTTTCTGAGCTGCTCCAGGTATGGCTCTATGGGTTGGTTAGGTTCGAAATAGAATGAAATTACAGAGATCTGCCAGGCGCTGGTTTGGATCCTCACCACTGCGATGTTGTTAGTGGTGAGTTTTGGGCACTGTATTACATCTAGGTCATGGTCGAAGACAGCTATTGCCGCTTTCACAGTGCCCTCTCCTTGCTCGGGGTTTTGAAAAATTCTTACTCCTCTGTATCCTTTCATTCTATTTATCCCACCCACATACGGCTCCTGGAGCAGCGCTAGAGCTACCTTCCTTTTCCCAGCCTCAATCATAAGCTCATTTGTTGCTGTTTCCATTCTTTGGAGATTTGCTTGGAGAACGCGGTATGGTATTTCTCTGGTTGGGGTAACTGTAGGGTTGCCGTCGGTGGAGCCTTTAGCAGTACGCCACCGAAGCCCGGGCCAATGCGTCCCACCTCCTTCTTACGGCGCATTCTTGGCTGAACGCATTGTGCTCGGTTTGTTCGAGCTTCGCGTGCCTACAATTACAGCAGGAGGGTGCCAGGCCACTTATCCAGTCCGCACATTCGGTCTTCATGTGCGGGCCGCCACAATGGCTACATTTTTCAATACTCTCTTTGCAGTGTCGGCGGCCGTGGCCAAACCCTAGGCACAGAGAGCATTGAACCAGTGGCGATTGGTCCGCTACATTCACCCTCTGCATGTCGATATGGACTTCTCCTACGTCTATCATCAAGTTCCATATTTTGGGGGACACTTTGATCACCACGTGGCAGGTGTGGGGATTTCTGGCCTTCTTTCGGTAGCGGATCTCAAGCCTGTTCTCCTGTTCGTCGAGTTTTCCAAAGATGTTGTCGTTTTGCTTTCTCAGGGCTTTCACGATGTCTTCGTCACCGTGAAACTGTAGGACGTCTCTGAGAATCAAGAGGGGGTCCTTGTTTTGGATCTCCTCGACGAGCAGGTGGTCCTCTGCTTTCTTGAGCCGGTCTTTCACCTTCTGCCTCTGCTCTTCGGTTTTGCAACCTACTATTACCTTCCTGTCCTTAGCCTTTCTTACCCTATCCACCATTATCCCCCCCTCTTTAGCATTTATCGCGCTTCTGATCCTGCTAAGGACCTCATCACCGGTTTCATTCTCGTCCCTCGAGGTGATGATCACCGAGTGCAGCGCGGTTTGCTTGGGGGGCTGCCTCCCAGCGGGCTGTGCCGCTACACTCGCGTAGGTCATCCCCTCCAGGGATCTCTGCTGCTTGTCCATTGCCTGCTTGAGTCCTTCCATACGCTCGTTGCTGTCATTTATCAGTCTAATGTGCTCCTCTATTTTCTCCATCAACTCTTTCTTCACCGCCTGATCCGTCTTCGACGCTTGCGGGGACAACGACAGCAGGTCCAATGGCTCTGCCACACTCTTTCCAGTCTCTTGACCCACTCCTTGATCCTTCCCTTGCCTTGTTCCCTCTGCTTCCGCCTCTTTTACAAGCTGGTACAGCCGCTCTAACAGTTTCGTGACCTCAGTTTTTATGTCCGTCCTTAAGTTCCGCGCGCTGCCCAGTTGCATTTTTCCCTTCTTCAGGCAAGCCCTTGCCTCAACCGTTCTGCTCTCGTATCTGGGCTCCTCCTGTGCCGGTGGACTTCCACCCAGAAAGTCCAGTAAGGCAAAACGGTTGCCCGACGGGACCGGTCCAGCCTTCTTCGGAGTGGTTGTGGCCTTGCATTTGGTTACGGTTTTACCCGACTCCCATTCACCTATGCTACGCCTCACTCCCGAAGCTTTGGTCAATGCGCCGGAAGGTCCTGCCTTCTCTGTCTGGTCAGGGGTTTTTTGGGGGCTGGGGACTGTCTTGTCACCTGGCAGTTTCACAGGAGTGCGAATTCCGAACATCGCGAAAGTCGAAGGATTGGTAGGTGTGTCAAATTTAGGTAGTCAGAGTAATGAGATACACGTCAATAATAAACAATAAACGTAAAGCTAAGGTTTACAGTAAGTTTGTATAAGTTATAAAAATATAAAACTAAAATAAAATTTAACCTAGTAAAACGTGTAAATTTTCTATAATCTAATCGTAGTTTATGTTTAAGGTAATCAGATGTCTGCGACCAACCAGCGTCAATGACCTACACACGGTAAGTGCACTGATTTTTATATACACAAGTAATTTTAGCAAATTTATCAAAAGGACAAATTTCAAATTGTCAAAAAAGAATTGGCTTTAGATACAGCCTGTCAAAGGTAGCTAGAAGGTAGCTGGTCCGGTAACGAGTCCGTTGCCGAAAACCGGGTCCAAAAAAGTGCCCTAGTTCCGGAGTTATAACTGTTCTAAGGTCGCCCGGGCCCCAAAAAGCGACTTTTCTAACCTTAGTGACTGACAACAGGGTGGGTGGGCGGGCGATTTTTTCTAATTTTTCAGTGTTTTTCTGTTTCAGATGCGTTCCAGGAGGTGGGGCAGTGATGTACCAGCCGGGCTACGCGCAGTGGCGATAAGTTTTAGCGAAAAAACGACTGTTTTCTCGCTAAAACGGTGGCAAAGTTAGTAGAAATACCACTTTTTCTAAGTTTCTGTATGACGGGTGAACCCTGGTGCTAGTCCTATGTGTAGGGCTTCGCAGGCCGCTTCTAATGGTGTATCGCACGGCTATGTTCACCTTAAGTAGCTGTCAACAGAATCGAAGATAGCCGTATACCTGGGTCAAAAAGTTCGTTTTCAAACGCTAATCAGTTAAAAACTTAACTTTTTGCTATAGAAAACGAAAAATGTACCACACAGGTAACAAACTGGTTCTCTAACCGCGGCTTTCCCAACAATCAGAAACTGAAAATCTGTCAAAATGAACGAATAAAACGTAGGTGAACGAAAAAAAATTATAGCAAATTTGTCAAAAAAATTTCAAAAATGTAAATAGCTGGTTCTACGGTCAATAGACTCGCAAACACTATACTAAAATTTTGATGTATCGCACGCGACAATCTGTCTATTAAATCAAATTTAAAGATGTCAAAATTAATGTATGTGGCTCGCGTTCGGTTGCTAGGTATGCAGAGAATGCAATGCGCCTGAATGAATTTTAACAATTGCAGGTATTCTTAATTTTTTCTAATTTTTCAGTGTTTTTCTGTTTCAGATGCGTTCCAGGAGGTGGGGCAGTGATGTACCAGCCGGGCTACGCGCAGTGGCGATAAGTTTTAGCGAAAAAACGACTGTTTTCTCGCTAAAACGGTGGCAAAGTTAGTAGAAATACCACTTTTTCTAAGTTTCTGTATGACGGGTGAACCCTGGTGCTAGTCCTATGTGTAGGGCTTCGCAGGCCGCTTCTAATGGTGTATCGCACGGCTATGTTCACCTTAAGTAGCTGTCAACAGAATCGAAGATAGCCGTATACCTGGGTCAAAAAGTTCGTTTTCAAACGCTAATCAGTTAAAAACTTAACTTTTTGCTATAGAAAACGAAAAATGTACCACACAGGTAACAAACTGGTTCTCTAACCGCGGCTTTCCCAACAATCAGAAACTGAAAATCTGTCAAAATGAACGAATAAAACGTAGGTGAACGAAAAAAAATTATAGCAAATTTGTCAAAAAAATTTCAAAAATGTAAATAGCTGGTTCTACGGTCAATAGACTCGCAAACACTATACTAAAATTTTGATGTATCGCACGCGACAATCTGTCTATTAAATCAAATTTAAAGATGTCAAAATTAATGTATGTGGCTCGCGTTCGGTTGCTAGGTATGCAGAGAATGCAATGCGCCTGAATGAATTTTAACAATTGCAGGTATTCTTAATTTTTTCTAATTTTTCAGTGTTTTTCTGTTTCAGATGCGTTCCAGGAGGTGGGGCAGTGATGTACCAGCCGGGCTACGCGCAGTGGCGATAAGTTTTAGCGAAAAAACGACTGTTTTCTCGCTAAAACGGTGGCAAAGTTAGTAGAAATACCACTTTTTCTAAGTTTCTGTATGACGGGTGAACCCTGGTGCTAGTCCTATGTGTAGGGCTTCGCAGGCCGCTTCTAATGGTGTATCGCACGGCTATGTTCACCTTAAGTAGCTGTCAACAGAATCGAAGATAGCCGTATACCTGGGTCAAAAAGTTCGTTTTCAAACGCTAATCAGTTAAAAACTTAACTTTTTGCTATAGAAAACGAAAAATGTACCACACAGGTAACAAACTGGTTCTCTAACCGCGGCTTTCCCAACAATCAGAAACTGAAAAT
>OW618043.2:20153535-20345152 GCA_939531255.2 Thera britannica | reverse complement strand
CTTTGCAAACTTGTACGTGTTCAAAGGTTCGCGCCAATTATTTTAAACCTTCCTTTCATCGAGATAAAAAAAAAAAAAAAAAAAAAAAAAAAATTGCTCTAATGTCGCGCCTTGTTATGTAAGTATTCAAAATTATTAGTATAACAAATAAGTAAGTAATATTATTAGTATAAATGCAACTAAACCTCATTATATTATGCTTCAGGGCTGAAGTTCATCATGCCATTCTCGAATACAAGAAATGTTTACAAGACGGGAATTCCAAGACTATAAACACACAGTTTCAGTTCAGTGGGTCCCGCGCGACGGGGCGTCTTGCCGCCAAAACAAATGCTAGCGTCGGCAGTCTCAGATTAGAGGTCACGTGACGTCAGCGGCGCGCGCTGTTTTTTTTTAGTTAATATAATATTAATGATGCATAAAGCATATAAAATATAAACATTATTTATGCACCAAGGCGCTTCTACGGAGTTTTTTGTTGGAAGTGCACCAATGTGTGACAAGCATAATGAGCGCATCGTGTAAACTCGGCGGACGTAAAATAGGTATTTACTGCTGCTCGCTAGTTGTGTGCGTTCTCACGCACACAATGATAGGTTCGCTCGATGCCGTTTACACCTAGTGTGGCAAAAGGAGGTAACCCATGATTAGGAAAAAATTTTGCTTTGTTGAGTGACTTAAAGAGATTAATATTTTTTTATGTCACTATTTATGCAAGAAAATAATATTCATTACACGGATATTCAACATCTGAAGTCAATTTTCATAATTATGTTTTTTGCTAGGCATTTATGTAGATGGATAAAAAAAGTAGGAATAAAAATAGGGATAGATTGTGTGAAACATGATGGTACTGAGATGGCGAGTGAGATGAATCATAAATCATTTTATTCATACAAAAAAATACACGTCAGGACACAAAAATTAAATTCATAATGTAAGTACGTGCATGTTATGCCGACCCCACTTATTGGGATAAAGGCATTTTTTTTTTTTTTTTTTGGGCTAGAAGCACTTTTAAGGGTTTTTTGTTTCATTTTCAACTATGTTCTTATATTGAGGATTGATGGACATTAGTTTTTAAATCCAAGAAATATGGGTATCGTAATAGTTTTTCGGGGGCTCTGATTGTGAATTTGACATTATTTTTTTAATCCAAGATGGCGCCTTCATTTTATTTCTTAAAAAATGGATATGGGTATCGTTTAGTAGGTTTTTGGGGGCTCTGATTGAGAATTCAACATTTTTTTTTTAATACAAGGCGGTGGCTCATTTTTTTTCTTAAAAAATGGATATGGGTATCGATTAATAGGTTTTTGGGGGCTCTGATTGAGAATTCAACATTATTTTTTGAATCCAAAATGACTGCTTCATTTTTTTCTTAAAAAATGGATATGGGTATCGTTTAATAGGTATTTTGGGGCTCTGATTGTGAATTTGACATAATTTTTTGAATCCAAGATGGCGGCTTTATTTTTTTCTTAAAAAATTGATATTGGTATCGTTTTATAGGTTTTTGGGGGCTCTGATTGTGAATTCGACATTATTGTTTGAATCCAAGATGGCTGCTTCATTTTTTTCTTAAAAAATGGATATGGGTATCGTTTAATAGGTATTTTGGGGCTCTGATTGTGAATTTGACATAGTTTTTTGAATCCAAGATGGCGGCTTAATTTTTTTCTTAAAAATTGATATTGGTATCGTTTAATAGGTTTTTGGGGGCTCTGATTATGAATTCAACATTATTTTTTGAATCCAAGATGGCTGCTTCATTTTTTACTTAAAAAATTGATATGGGTATCGTTTTATAGGTTTTTGGGGGCTCTGATTGTGAATTCGACATTATTTTTTGATTCCAAGATGGCGGCGTCATTTTTTTCTTAAAAATGGATATGGGTATCGTTTAATAGGTATTTGGGGGCTCTGATTGTGAATTTGACATTATTTTTTTAATCCAAGATGGCGGCTTCATTTTTTTTCTTAAAAAATGGATATGGGTATCGTTTTATAGGTTTTTGGGGGCTCTGATTGTGAATTCAACATTACTTTTTGATTCCAAGATGGCGGCTTCATTTTTTTCTTAAAAAATGGATATGGGTATCGTTTAATAGGTATTTGAGGGCTCTGATTGTGAATTCGACATTATTTTTTTAATCCAAGATGGCGGCTTCATTTGTTTCTCATAAAATGGATATGGGTATCGTTTAATAGGTATTTTGGGGCTCTGATTGTGAATTTGACATAGTTTTTTGAATCCAAGATGGCGGCTTAATTTTTTTCTTAAAAATTGATATTGGTATCGTTTAATAGGTTTTTGGGGGCTCTGATTATGAATTCAACATTATTTTTTGAATCCAAGATGGCTGCTTCATTTTTTACTTAAAAAATTGATATGGGTATCGTTTTATAGGTTTTTGGGGCCTCTGATTGTGAATTCGACATTATTTTTTGATTCCAAGATGGCGGCGTCATTTTTTTCTTAAAAATGGATATGGGTATCGTTTAATAGGTATTTGGGGGCTCTGATTGTGAATTTGACATTATTTTTTTAATCCAAGATGGCGGCTTCATTTTTTTTCTTAAAAAATGGATATGGGTATCGTTTTATAGGTATTTGAGGGCTCTGATTGTGAATTCGACATTATTTTTTTAATCCAAGATGGCGGCTTCATTTGTTTCTCATAAAATGGATATGGGTATCGTTTAATAGGTGTTTGGGGGCTCTGATTGTGAATTAGACATTATTTTTTGATTCCAAGATGGTGGCGTCATTTTTTTCTTAAAAATGGATATGGGTATCGTTTAATAGGTATTTTGGGGCTCTGATTGTGAATTTGACATAATTTTTTGAATCCAAGATGGCGGCTTAATTTTTTTCTTAAAAAATTGATATTGGTATCGTTTTATAGGTTTTTGGAGGCTCTGAATATGAATTCGACATTATTGTTTGAATCCAAGATGGCTGCTTCATTTTTTTCTTAAAAAATGGATATGGGTATTGTTTAATAGGTATTTTGGGGCTCTGATTGCGAATTTGACATAATTTTTTGAATCCAAGATGGCGGCTTAATTTTTTTCTTAAAAATTGATATTGGTATCGTTTTATAGGTTTTTGGGGGCTCTGATTGTGAATTCGACATTAATTTGACTTGACCTTATTCGAAGATTAATTTATTTATTTGAGATAGACACTACGTTTTCCGCCTTATATCTTTGACTTTTGACGGTTCTAATGACAGCCTGTCATGTTACCCTTCCGTCATTTCCCCTACCACCACGGCAGAGTGGCGCGTTTGAGGCAGCCATCTTCATTCTTCATTGGCGTTTTGTTTTCCGTCGGAGCAACATGTGTTCAGCAGATATCTCTGCGACTACAGTTGCTTAAAATATTTTAATCCTTGTTCATACTAAAGTAAAGAAATAATTCTTTTACTTAGTGAATAAGTGTGTTATACTGTGCAAAGAGGGAAAACCGTGAGTACCCTCTTTATATGAAACGTGTTAAATTTTAACGAAAAGTTCGTTTGGATCACGTTATTACAGTTATGTAAATAACCAGTTATCCTGTATGTTTGTTGTATAAAGTTTTAATGTGCATATTTAAAGTTCAAGTAATTTACATAAGCGGTAGCCCCACATGCAGTAGCATAAGATGGCTATCGGTGACATTGAAATCTTAGTTTTGAGGTAAGTGATAATATGATAATGACGTCATAAACAACAATGACCTTGCAATGAGGGAATGAATCAAAATCAAATCCTTTAACATCGAGAGGAAGCTAAAATGGGTAGTTGGAGATGTTGAAAACTGGTGCTTAGGTTAGACGTCTTATGAGACTACGGTCTTACCCTTTTAAACTTGTAAATCGTATCATACTCCAAGCTTCATAGACTTGGGATCAAACAAAGTGGGGAGAAATTTATGATACGATAAATCAATTGATATAATGCTTATATTACTAAATGTGCCTGCTGCATTGTGAAAAATAAATATTCATTTTATTTCTATTGCACGAAGTATTTGTAATCTTCTCTCTTTTTCAAATTATACGAGTGCTGAAGTTAATTTTTGAGAATCTGAGTGGCAAAGCAGAAGAAACTCGGCTTTTCATTTTTGCTACCCTCTTTTTTATTTCACTTTACAAGTCGTATTATTACATGCGGAGATTTGTATGTTTTATTTAAGTATTTTTGGCGGCTAAGGTTTTCTGTTCCCCAGAATCTATCAGCTGCGCAAAGATGATGCTAAGAATTTGGAAACGCTGTGTTCCAGCTGGGGGAACTCGTCAACCATAAGAAGAGGAATCGCTACCCAATCAAAGTAACAGCTGCCCCTCGCAGGGGTAGGCCGTTAATAAAACTGTTCCATCGCATGGAACTGCATAAACTTTTGATGGACCTGAGTTCCTGATGTTCTTGAAAAAGAAATCCAATTAAGCCGACAACCACCCCTCGCAGGGGTCTGGTGTAAGGCTAACTTTATTTCATCGCATGGAACTGTATACACTTCAGTGGACCAGGGCTCCTGAATCGGATGGGTTCTCGCAAAGAAATCCAATCAAGCTAACAACCACCCCTCGCAGGGGTTAGGTGTTTGGCTAACGGTACTCCATCGCATGGAGCTATATAAACGGTGGCTGGACCACGGCTCCTGAATCTGATGCCCTCTCGCAAAGAAATCCAATCAAGCTGCTAACAACCACCCCTCGCAAGGGTTAGGTGTTTAGCTAACGGTACTCCATCGCATGGAGCTATATAAACGGTGAGTAGACCACGGCTCCTGAATCTGATGCCTTCTCGCAAGGGAAATCCAATCAAGCTGACAACCACCCCTCGCAGGAGTTAGGTGTTTTGCTAACGGTACTCCATCGCATGGAGCTATATAAACGGTAAGTGGACCATGGCTCCTGAATCTGATGGGTTCTCGCAAGAGAAATCCACTCAAGTTAACAACCACCCCTCGCATGGGTTAGGTGTTTACGTAACGGTAATCCTTCGCATGGAGCAGTATGAACGTTGAGGGACCATGGCTTCTGAATCTGATGAGTTCACGCAACAGAATACCAATCAAGCTAACAGACACCCCTCTCAGAGGTTAGGTGTTTGGCTAACGGTTTTCCATCGCATGGAGCTGTATAGATGATGATGAGTGGATCATGACTTTTGAACCCTCGCAGGGGTGTTTTTGGTAACTGTATCCCATCGCATGTGTCTGTATAAAGTTTTAGGGGACCTTGGCTCCTGAAAATGATGTTTTTCGAAAAAAAAAAAAAAAAAAAAAGCGGCCCCTCGCAGGGGTTTTGGGTTTTTGTGTGGTTGTTGTGTTCCATCACGTGGAACTTGTGAATTTTGGCCTGGCCTGGCCTGGCCTGGCCCCAGAAAGTGATGTTTCCTCGCAAGAGCAATCCGATCATTAAAATATACACCCTTCGCGAATAGATGTTTGTGAAACAAAAACATGCCTGTATCAGGCACACCCTCACTGGGTGGTGGAAAATGTTTTTTGTAAAGTTATAATGTCCTGAGAATAATAATAGAATAATTAGATACCAAAAAATGGTTATTAACAATAATGATTTGTAATGTAACAACGGGACAGAACATCTGCTGCTCTTGCGTACTCTAATGTACCTACAAGCTTGTACTGATGAACAACTTGCACAGTTGTGTGTTGGCCCTAGTACTTACAGTCTACTGTATGTAGTAAGCTATGCGTTTTATGTAGTGAAACAAAGTGCAGTAAATAAGTACCCCCATCTGTTTGTAAGCCCATCCTTGACGACGATGATGTGCTATAAAATTTATTGAAAGTAACCTAATTTTTGGGTTCTACCACTGATCTCATTTCAGAGTGCCTTTTCACTTTAAAGTAGTTAGTACTACTACAAATACTTTTAGATGTTTACGCAAAATAACAATAGTTGAGTCAGAAATGTCGTGCATCTCTACGATCACAAACATTTATTTTCTCCTAAGTATTAAAGTCACTTATGCAGGGAAAACTTTAGCTGAGTTAGTGTGGGTTCAGTGTATAGTACAGGTATCTACCTATATCGTAGAGTGGTATATATATGGTGTGGCTTAAAGAGCTACGCTTTGTGGATCGACCCTTTTAAAATAAAGTACCATGGAAGACCAGCCTCTTTGAATATCGAAAATAAAGAATCTTAGTTGCCTCTGAAATGCAGCCTACCCACATTTATATACATATTTGAATTTGATTTTGTTTTTGAAAACTGTGAACGTGTAACTACCAACTAAACTAAAAACTGAAATCTCGTCAAGCTGTTTCTTAACGTTCTGCATGGAACTGCCTACACACATGGATGTGCTGCACTGTGTTTTAGTTCTTATGTGTAATTTTGTCGTAGAATCTAAAAGCAGTCTCGTTTCGGCATTCGGACGAGGTGATTGTGTCGCAAACATATACCGAGAGCGCGCCGTGTCTATTGTTAAGCGGTTCGCCTGTGTGCGTCGGGTCATTTACCTGGCGGCCGGGCTGATAGCGATGTACCTACTGGTGCATCGACAATAAAGTAGAATTATGGAAGATATTATGAATATCGAGCAGGAGAATAGATACGCGATATTATTAGGTGAAGACAGAAGTATGAGTGAACAAGAATTGAGAGGGGAATATGTACTACAGAGTGAAGAGCTGGGAGAAGAAGATATTAATGGAAAAATGTTGGAGAGACCAAGAAGTGACATGAGTAGACCGATAAAGAGGGTGCGTACAGCTAAGAGAGCGATAAATAATGACGATCAGGAGGATTGGACAGTTATAAGACCTAAAGAAAAAAGGTTGAACAATGATGACATAGAGATGTATATTACATGCAGTGAAAAAATGCCTAAACTATTTGCTTTAGCTAAAATTTTTAAGACATACTGTTTGACAGATATTGAAAGGGTAAAATATGTAAATCCATATAAAATTCGGGTTGATGTCACGAGCGAAGAATGTGCCTCTAAATTGGAATCTTGCCAGGAACTATTAGATATGGGATGGAGGATTAACCGTGCCATGGAAAAGAACCTTTCTTTTGGTGTCATTAAAAATGTTGACATTGAGATAGAAGATGAAGAAATACTAAAGAGCATAACTTGCCAAAATGCAGATCTTTTATCTATTTACCGCCTCAAACGGCGTGCTCAAGGTGAAGAGGAGTGGAAAGCGTGTGAATCAGTTCGTCTGTGTTTTAAGGGATCATTTCTTCCTAATCACGTCATGGTGGATGGAATGCGCATCAGGGTGGACCCTTATGTGTTTCCAGTTTCACAGTGTGCAAGATGCTGGAAGCTTGGCCACGTGACTAAAAGATGCCCGTCCAACAAAATGGTATGCCCTAAATGTGCGAGAGATCATGCGAATTGTGAGACCAGATCGTACAAATGCGTCAATTGCAATGGGAAGCACATGGCTATGTCAAAATCATGCCCATCGTTCGTGAAAGAGAAAAAGCTCAGAGAGATTATGGCAGAGTATAACTGTACGTACAGAAGAGCATTGACGATGTATGTATCCCCTCCATGCCCTGTACCACAACCTAAAGAACAATATAAAGAGGAGGAACCTAGTTCGGACTTCTTAAGAAACCTGTTTCCAGAATATTGTCAACCCACAGTGTCAACACCAGCTGCAGCATCAACTTTCGCAGACGTGCTAAAAACAAAGGCTAACACCCCAGCTAACCGCCCCCCAGCTGACAGACCCGAAGGAAATAAGAAGCGATTCTCAAAAAAAAATCAGGCACCTAGACCTTCTTCTCCATGGAATTGGACAGATGAACTTGTGGATGATGTAGCGGAGGACACAAAAGACTCGAAGTACCCACCGAGCGATGGAACCAACTCAGGTAGAACAAGTAATATTCAGGAGCTAATGAGGAGATTGAAGGAAATTATATTTCTACGAGGTGCAACAATACAATCAAAAGTGAAGATGGGCATCAAATGCTGTGTAGAGTGTTTAATATTTATGTGCGTTGACTTTATCCCAGACTGGCCAATATTGCAGACCATCTTGAAGTTTATCTGTAAAGATATATGATACACGTTCAAAGGTGATGAGGCTCAATATCATACAATGGAACTCTCAAAGTTTAAGGCCTAAACTAGTTGCGTTTGAACAATTTCTATCTCAGGAAAAAGTCCACATTGCTGCCCTTAGTGAAACTTGGTTGGTTTCTGACTGCTCAATCAAAGTAAATGGTTACAATATATACAGAAAAGATAGAGATGGAGGATGGGGTGGAGTTGCAATATTAGTTCATAAGTCCATAAAATCAGTTCAACTAAACATAGATAGCAGCAATCCCGGTATAGAAATCCTAGGTATTCGATTGTACAATTGTGACCAAATTCAAAATTTAATCGCAATATACTGCGCCCCGCTACCACTTCGAACCAACCAACGTGATTGGGACCATTTATTTGCATTGTTTAACTCCAAAACGATAATTCTTGGTGATTTTAATGGCCATCATACAAATTGGTCCTACAAAACTGATCAGAGAGGCTCACACATTTTCGACGCACTTATTGACAGCTCTTTTGTGACGTTAAATAATGGCCAGCATACACGTATTAAATTAGTTAACAACATACTACAGCAATCTTCCCCCGATTTATCCCTTGCTACAACTGATATCGCGTTAAGATTAAATTGGGCCACCTTAAGTGAAACTCTGGGTAGTGATCATCTAATGATTAAAATTACGTCATGTCTTAATTCTAACACTGATATAACAATAAAAAGAAACTTCAAAAAGGCGGATTGGTGTGCTTATAAAAATAAATTAGAATCAATTTTTGACAACTTTTGCATTACAGACGACCTTCAATTGTCGTATAACAGGTTTGTAGCCTGCATCAATGAAGCAGCTGATCGTCACATTCCTCATATTAAAATTAACCCGAATCCAGATAGTAAGTTTGTCCCTAAACCTTATTGGAGTACTTCTTTGTCTCAAATAGTAGCAGAACGGCGCCTTGCACTATCTATATTTCGACGAAATCCCTCCCCTAACAATTTATTAGCACTACAAACAAAAGTACGCGAGGCGCAACTTTTTATACGCAAAGCCAAAGATAAAGCCTGGCAGGAATATTGTTCTTCAATAGATAGTTCTACCACTCAAAGTGAACTATGGCGTAAGTTGAGATGGTTTAAAGGCTATAATACGCCGCGATCCTATGTCAATAAAGATAAATCTAGGCAATTGCTTCAAAGTTTGACCCCTGACTATGCACGCCCCCAAGACCCGTATTTCACATCTTGTAACTATCTATTAGAGACCCCAATACTAGAACAGGAGTTAGACCACTGTATGCGACGTAAAGATACTTCTCCAGGGTGTGATAATATATCATACTCGATGATAGCTAACCTCTCTAATAACGGCAAAGTTATTTTGACCAACTTATGTAATGCGTTTTATAAAACTGGTTTCGTTCCTCAGCAGTGGCGTGATATCGTTATTGTCCCGATACCTAAACCTGGTCGTGACCCCCAAACTATCTCAGCGCTGCGTCCGATATCTATGATTTCCTGTCTTTGTAAGATATTTCACAACATACTAATCAGCAGATTAGAGTGGTTTGTTGAGAAAAATAATGTTTTGTCCCCTAACACAACGGGCTTTAGAAAAGGTTGCTCCACTTTAGACAATATTACGAGTTTGGTGACACATATACAAATAGGTTTTATGCAGAGAAAATCTACAATAGCGTGTTTTATAGATATCGACAACGCCTATAATAATGTTGATGTAAAAGGTCTGTTAGATGTTATGGATAACATTGGGGTAGGTACTCAAATGTGCACATATATTTGGAATTTTTTAAAAGAAAGGAATCTGAAAATCAAAACCGAAAATGATTTCCTCTGTCGAAGTACATGCCGTGGTTTGGCTCAAGGGGATCCGATCTCCCCACTTCTTTTTAATATTGTAACTATCTATGTGTGCAAGGTAATTAAAAACGTCAACATTTCGCAATATGCAGACGATTTTGTTATATATATCACTTGCAATGATACGAACAATGGGGTCCAAGAGTTACAGTTAGCATTAAATAAATTAACAGTTATACTCGAAAACGTGGGTCTAAGCATTTCACCATCTAAAAGCAAAACATGTATTTTCAAAACCGGTATTTTGGGAAACCCTATCAATCTCACAATAAATAACTCATCATTGCAGGTGGTGGATAATTTTAAATATTTAGGTTTTTGGTTAGATAGGTCATTACGTTGGGCGAAACACATTAACGAGATAAAAGAAAAAGCAACAAAATTCATAAATATTTTTAAAGTTCTAGCCGGATCAGGATGGGGAATGCATCCTCAGCATTTGAGGCGTTTATACATAGCTAGCATAAGGAGTAGGTTGGATTACGCGAGCTTCATATACGGGAACAGCTGTAAGACACATTTAATTAAACTAGATCGAACGCAAAATCAATGTATGCGTGTTATAGGTGGGTTCATACGTAGCACACCTATACACGTCATGGAATGTGAACTTTATCTCCAACCTTTAAGTGTGCGTAGGTATTATCTTGCAGGTAAATATTGGCTTCGCAGAAAGTCATATTCATGTAGTGAAATAATTTATTTAGTGGATAAATTGAATAACCTAAGCAAAAATATTTTGTGGAGCCGCAAGATTAAACCACTATTGGTTATGATTCACGACTATTATAAAGACCAGCCTATTTACGCGAGTCATCAAAATGAAATGTTCTCTTTAGATAGGTGGGTGAGCAGTGTGGATGTTTCCAATATTAAGCCAAATCTTGATTTTGTAAACAAATCTAAGCGCAGTTATAACACAAACCAATTGAAGGGATTATGTGAAGAATACTTGAACAGTAAATACTCAAATTACTATAAAATTTATACCGATGGATCTAAAATAAATGATATGTCAGGTTTGGCCATGTTTGATCCCCAAACAAACTGTTACATAAAAATTAAAATAAAAGCTAAGATTTCTGTCATGTGCACCGAGCTAATTGCAATTGCTGAAGCGGTATCTTATATTGATTCTTTTGAATCGGGACTTTATGTTGTTCTGTCTGACTCGAAGAGCGCCCTTCAACATATCGCTTTGTGCACCTCCAAGGTTCGGGGTACACCGATAGCGTACACCATTTTGGAGCTACTTAGTAGTCTATCGACTAGAGGTAAACAAGTATCTCTTCAATGGGTACCGTCACACATCGGCTTGTCCGGCAATGAGAAAGCCGATCGTCTCGCCGCGGAAGCCCTCGTGGATGGTGTTAGCATGAATTTTTTACCCTATCACAGCGATGTTTTATCATTAGTGAAGGAAAAAAGCAGACTAAACTGGAAGGAGTATTTTGATGAAAGATCGCTGAGTAAGGGCATTTGGTATAGGACAATACAGCCGGGCCTTTCTAGGTCTCCATGGTTTGAAGGTTCCGAGATGGCCAGGTCTGACATCGTAACTTTAATGAGGTTGCGTTCCGGTCACATTCCATTGAATAGCTTTGGCTATCTCATGGGTAAGACTAGCTCGCCACATTGCACCGAGTGTGACGTCATCGAAAATGTTTATCACATCATAGTGGAGTGTGTCCGGAATGAAACTGAACGATTAGCATTTATCACCAAGCATAATAGTGTGTTGTTTTCTGTTGGTAGCTGGAACAGTGTTTTGGCTTTCCCATTATCAGAGAAAGCCAAAGATTTGTTAAAAATTGTTAAAGTTGGCATTAAGCGTAGATGATTGTACATAGTTTAAGTGTTAATTCGAGGGTGGCATAATCTTGCAGATTAAACCCTCTTTAATAAATAAAGATTAAAAAAAAAAAAAAAAAAAAAATCTAAAAGATTCGAAAATATGTGTCAAGTGCACAAAAGGAGCCTTCGTGAGGCGCACTTAAAATCCTTTCACCACACTTCTTTTCGAAAGATCCAGTGACACTATATGAAGAAGACTAGGTTCATGAGATATATTTCTGATAAAAGTAAATCATCTCGTCCACGGAGCGTCAAAGTATGTAATGGCATATAGTTCTAACCAATATTGTTACTATTCATCATCATCATCAGCCCGAAGAAGTCCACTGCTATTGTTATGCTGTTTTTAAAAAAATAGTGGTTGTAGTACCACTGATAAACATAATGGTTTCCAATTGTTTAATTATTTGATACATCAGTAAACTAAAACATCCTAGTACTTTAGCACAATTCTTGCTGAAAGCAAAAACCGTAAAACCGTAGTTCCTACGTTCTGAAGCATGCATGTTCTTCCAGATGTTGTTACTCCATGTCAATCAAACTATCTGGTTTGCGACGTTCGTTGGCAAAATATTTTTTATAAATACTATGTAAGTATAAATAATGTTTATGTTTTTACATACTAATAGTATAACTACCCCGCAGTAATACTATGCTCTTGGCTCAAGAGGACTCACATTATGGTTACACATTATATCGCATACCTTATCATCATCATCAGATGTTTACATATTTGATCGTATTCCTACTAGTATGGTGTTTATCCTGTATTTAACAATTGATTGCAGTGATAATTGATGGTTGAAAACTATCATCAGTATTTTACTGATCATTCATCATCATCATGAACTGAAAAGAAACTATGATAAAATGGAATATTTTATTTATCACCAGTCAAATCGTTTAATATGTTTTTATTACAATAACAGTATTAATTTTTTTTTTTTTTTTTTTTTTTTTTTTTTTTATTTAAAGGTTCACAAACCAGCCATTACAACAGTATTTCATTGTATTATAATATCTAAAACTTAATTGGCTGTAAGGCCTTCTAGGTGCGAACACAGCATGCATAGAAAACGTTCACATTACAAAAGTATTACATAAAGAATAAAAACAAAAAAACAATAATAATTAAATAATAATAAAAAGCAGTTACAACACAAAGAAACGCTTAATAGAGGTAACTGATGCACTGAAAATATCGAGCTCGTGACAAATACTATTGTAGGATGAGCACATACGATACAGCGGCGTGTGTTGACCGTACTTAGTGCGGCTTGGGGGGAGAGAGAATGCTTTTCGATTGTGGAGTCGACTATTGAGACGAGGAATCGCAAGATTTAATTTACTGAGGACGTCGGGGCAATCGATTTTACCGTTTATAATTTTGTGAAGGTATATAATGTCGGCGGTTGCACGTCTATGGGCTAGTGGGGTCATTTTGTAGTGCTCTAGTCTTGAGTCATAGGTCGTAAGACTCTGGCAGAGATTGCTGGCGTATGTGAGGTGGTAAAGAAACAGTTTCTGGAGTCTCTCAATTCTATCAGTGTGGACAGCATATGACGGATTCCATATAGGGCAGCAGTATTCTAGCAAACTACGGACATAGCAGTTGAAAAGTAAGATGGGAATTTCCGGTTCATTAAACATTTTTGTTTGCCTTATTACGAAACCCGCTAATTTAGCCCCTTTCTTGGTAATATGGTCAATGTGCTCTCTGAAATCCATTTTTTTGTCTACAATAACTCCCAGGTCGCGGATGCTAGTGACTTCCTGCACTGGCTCTCCGTTAATGAGGTATGAGATGTTGTTTGTATTTCTCTTACGAGTAAACTTAATATGGAAGCATTTGGTGGCGTTGAGGATCATTTTGTTTGTGGAGCACCATGAGTTGATGATGTTGAGATCTTTTTGTAAGTATGCTGTGTCGTTAATTGATGAAATGGTTTTATAAATTTTAAGATCATCCGCGAACAATTTAAACTTGGAAGTTAAATTGGAGCACAGGTCATTTATAAATATGAGAAAGAACATAGGGCCGAGGTGTGAACCTTGCGGTACTCCAGAGGGCACTTTTTTAATTGGGGACTTGAAGCCACGGATAACGACAAGTTGTGACCGGTTGCGAAGATAGGAATCACACCACCTCAACAGAGAACCACATATCCCTGCATGTCCAAGCTTATCAATGAGAATATTATGGTTGACGACATCGAAGGCCTTGGAGAAGTCAGTGTATATAGCGTGCACTTCGCTATTATTTTGGAAAGCATCATGTATATCATCAACGTAACCAAGGAGGTTCGATGCAGTCGACCTACCTGGCAGGAAACCGTGCTGGTGGCGATCGAACAAAGGTTTAAAATGGTGGTATAATCGCTTTTGAACCATAGATTCTAAAATCTTGCCTAACGATGATAAGATAGAAATAGGCCGGTAATTACTTATGTCGCATTGGTCTCCTTTTTTGTGAATCGGTGTGATAATTGCCGTCTTCCATTTGCTAGGAAATACACCACTAGAGAGGGATTTGTTATATATTGTATGGAGCGGCTCTACCAGTTGCTCAGCACAGGTCTTAAGAAAAATTGGTGGTAGTGAGTCGCGACCAGGGCCTTTGTTTGCATCGATTAGTCGGAGGGAATTCAAAATATCATGTTTGGTAAGAGAGCATGAGCAAAGAGAAGTATGGCCGTGATCAACGGAATCAGTTGAAGCGTGTGATGCGTCATTTGTGTAAATAGAGTGGAAGTACTCTGAAAACAAGTTACTGATCATCTCGCCACCTTGGACGTTTTGAGTGCCAAGGAACATTTCGTCAGGGATATCATTACTATTAGTTCTGAATGACTTTATAAAAGTCCAAAAGTATTTGGGGTTATTTTTTATGTGCGTTTTAGCTTCTGACTTGAATTTAGATAAGCAATTATGTAACATTGTGTCACATCGGCTTCGTAACATCTCGTACGTAAGGCGATCTCTGGGATTACCATATGTTTTGAATCTTTTATGAAATTTGGCTTTTTCTTTGAGAGTACGGATCAAAGAACGACTGAACCAACACGGGTAACGACTGTCGGTTTTGGCAGTAGTTGGTGTGTGCCTGGCAATAATAGGATTAATTTGGTCGTAGAAGAAATCGACGGCTTCGTCTACCAAGTCGAATGATTTTAAATCATTCCATTGAATTTTTTCAAGGTCTTCTGCGATGCTACAATAGTCTGCTTTTAGGAAATTTAGGTACGAATCTTTTAGGTGTTTCACTTTTTTATGATTGCATAGTTTCATTTTTATGTCTAGTGCCGGATGGTGCTTGTCTATAGTTACAAGTGGAGTCGCACTAAGTTTGACTGAAAATAATTCAGGCATATTAGTAACTACTAAGTCAAGAGTGCGTCCTGTAGCATTAGGGATATTATTCAATTGATGTAGGTTATTAAACGATAAAGTGTCAACAAGAAGACTCTCTGATTTTGAACTACCACAGCTAGGAGTAAGTGAATTTGAGCTAGCATCATGTTGCCACTGTAAGTGAGGCAGGTTAAAGTCACCAGCCAGCAGTACCAACGAATTTTTTGGTATTTTATGTTGGATTACCAAAGATATGTTTTTCATAATACGTTCAAGGCGATCATAAGTGTTGGGAGACGGATTATAGAGTGTGCAAATGCACAGGTGCTTAGTTATACTGCCCTGCTTTATTTTAATTGTTGCCCAGAGGTCTTCATCGACTGACTCCCACTTCAGTTTACGAATAGGTTCATATTTTTTCAATACAGCGATTAAAACTCCACCCCCTTCAAGTTTTTCGCTACAAGTTGTAGCACGGTCACGTCTGAATATCGCGTAACGACTATCCAGTATCTCGTGGTCATACACTGAGTCATTGAGCCACGTCTCCGTCAAAAGTATGATGTCGGCTTCTTGTTTCAGTGCATTGGTTAGTACTATTTCAGTTTTAGTCTTAAGAGCCCTAACATTTTGGTAAAAAAATTTAAGGTTGCTGAGTTTGTTAGAAGAAACCATAAATAATCTAATATATCAGTGGATAATCAGACCAAACTACTGACTCGAATAATAATGTATGAATAGATTATAAAGAATTCAAGAATGACAGATCCTTGACGTTACGATTAATTTAGCAAGTCCGCATCACCCGCATAAGTCCACTTAGGTCAGGAGGTTGGATTGGCAGGCTGCTATTACAGCACCTTCAGAAGTTCCTCCAAGCTGGATAGAAAAGGTTATTCTGGAAAATTATTTTGGACTGAACGAGAGGGTAGTGAGTTATAAAGTGACATTTTTAGTTAACGCAAAATCTTGCTTAGCTATGTTTCCAATGATAAGCAAGTATATTGATGTTTCCAATGCCATTGCATTATGGAACGGGTCGTCATCATAACCAACCCAAAGAAATTCATAACTATACTTAGGCCTTCTTCATAAGTTGGTTAGTCATGAGGTGATTTGTCTATTAACCCTATATATGTCAGACTTTCTTAATTATTATGACCACGATCACTTTTGATGCAAAACCTGACAGGTTTCTCATAGTACTATAACTATGTTAAAGTTAGCCACACTTTATAGTGTTTGCTATAAGTATAATTCCTTAGGTCGTTTGGTAGATAATAACGTTTTACTGTTGTAGGTATACTTACCTACTTGAGGTTGTAAAATATTTTGATGTCACATGTTCACATTGGCGTCAGAGTTGCTACCACCACCAGGCGATAACAAACAGGTCTCAAATAAATAAATTAATCTTCGAATAAGGTCAAGTCAAATTAATAGCAGCGTTTTACCTACCAATAAAACGCATATTAATTTACTTACCTTATTCGAAGATTATACTTTCAATTCTGCCTGGTGATTTTCGACGCAATGAAGAATGAAGATGGCTGCCTCAAACGCGCCACTCTGCCGTGGTGGTAGGGGAAATGACGGAAGGGTAACATGACAGGCTGTCATTAGAACCGTCAAAAGTCAAAGATATAAGGCGGAAAACGTAGTGTCTATCTCAAATAAATAAATTAATCTTCGAATAAGGTAAGTAAATTAATATGCGTTTTATTGGTAGGTAAAACGCTGCTATTATTGTTTGAATCCAAGATGGCGGCTTAATTTTTTTCTTAAAAAATTGATATTTGTATTGTTTTATAGGTTTTTGGGGGCTCTGATTGTGAATTCGACATTATTGTTTGAATCCAAGATGGCTGCTTCCTTTTTTTCTTAAAAAATGGATATGGGTATCGTTTAATAGGTATTTTGGGGCTCTGATTGTGAATTTGACATAATTTTTTTGAATCCAAGATGGCGGCTTAATTTTTTTCTTAAAAATTGATATTGGTATCGTTTAATAGGTTTTTGGGGGCTCTGATTATGAATTCAACATTATTTTTTGAATCCAAGATGGCTGCTTCATTTTTTTCTTAAAAATGGATATGGGTATCGTTTAATAGGTATTTGGGGGCTCTGATTGTGAATTTGACATTATTTTTTTAATCCAAGATAGCGTCTTCATTTTTTTTCTTAAATAATGGATATGGGTATCGTTTTATAGGTTTTTGGGGGCTCTAATTGTGAATTCAACATTACTTTTTGATTCCAAGATGGCGGCTTCATTTTTTTCTTAAAAAATGGATATGGGTATCGTTTAATAGGTATTTGAGGGCTCTGATTGTGAATTCGACATTATTTTTTTAATCCAAGATGGCGGCTTCATTTGTTTCTCATAAAATGGATATGGGTATCGTTTAATAGGTGTTCAGGGGCTCTGATTGTGAATTCGACATTATTTTATTAATTCAAGATGGCAGCTTCATTTTTTTCTCAAAAAACGGATATGGGTATCGTTTAATAGGTATTTGAGGGCTCTGATTGTGAATTCGACATTATTTATTTAATCCAAGATGGCGGCTCATTTTTTTTCTTAAAAAATGGATATGGGTATCGTTTAATAGGTTTTCGGGGGCTCTGATTGTGAATTCGACATTATTTTGTTAATTCAAGATGTCAGCTTCATTTTTTTCTCAAAAAATGGATATGGGTATCGTTTAATAGGTTTTCGGGGGCTTTGATTGCGAATTCGACATTTTTTTTTAATCCAAGATGGCGGCTTCATTTTTTTTTCTCAAATAATGGATATGGGTATCGTTTAATAGGTTTTCGGGGGCTTTGATTGTGAATTCGACATTATTTTGTTAATTCAAGATGTCAGCTTCATTTTTTTCTCAAATAATGGATATGGGTATCGTTATAAGTTTTTGGGGACTCTGATTGTGAATTCGACATTAATTTTTGAATCCAAGATGGCGGCTTCATTTTTTAAAAAGACTTATTGTAGACTTAACATTTGAGATTAATTCAAATTAAAGTGTGTTAAAAAATATACTATTTAACATGACATTCTATTTAACGCTGACATACGATTTTGTCCAATTTTACTCAACTTTGTTTATTTCACTAGACATAAATTAATATTTTTGTAACGGAATAATTGTAAATACGTTCAGTCTGGTACTTTTATACATAGTTTTAGATTCATTATTGCAAGTTTATTCATAACTAGCGGCCGCCCGCGGCTTCGCTCGCCCCTTTGCCGTTACGCCCCGTTATTTTGCTTTTAAAAGTTTTTCCTTTTTTTCTCCGCTTAGGGAAATAATTTTCCAATTTCCTTTCTAAGTGCACCCCTATGCTATAAAAGAAACATACCCTCCAAGTTTCATGCTTCTAGGACTTACGGATTAGGCTGAATGTTGATTGTCAGTCAGTCAGTAACGAAAGAGTTTTATTTATTTAGATTAGATATGACGAGGGAGCTGGACCAACAGGGTTTTTAAGAGCTGTGACGTCAGCAGGGCCGACGTCACTATTCCCATCACTAGGCTCGCTCATTGCAAATAATGAAACGCACGACTTATTCTTTAACCACTAGGTTTATTAATCCCTTATAACAACCTTAAACATAAATCTAATCTTCTAATAATAATCTTATAATCATTATAGAATTATGGTACTCACAGGATAGCACAAAACTTAACACCACTTACTCTTCACGAGGTTCAAACAAGACTGCCTCCGCTGCGCCCAGCTTATTACAAGATGGTGCACCGGAAACAACCATTTTAAGTCACAATATTCCAAACAATGATAACCGTGGTAGATTTACATCACTAAATTCATTAGAATTATTTTAAAAATGAGTTCTGAATTTTAATTATTTTATTTTCCGTCAAAACATTAAAACACTGAAGTTGAAATGTTTTAACCGGAAATCAGATCAAGCTAATGACTGCATTTAATTTACATTGAAGGAAATTATTTAAAACCTGCTGATTATTATTGACAAATCAAATCATGAACTTATCAATGATCTACAACCTATGAAATAACTTTTTCCTAATTAATAAGTAATTATCTGATGCCGAGAAACGACAACAGTCAATTACTTTTCTTTTACTTTCTTAAACTAACTTTAGCTAGACATTACACTGTTTTTGATAACAAACCTGCTCTGAAATGAGCTCTAAGTAATTATTGAATAATTTTTAAATTATAATAATGATTTACGACGGTATTGCGTCGACAGATATTATATCGATTTAACTCTGTGCCTCCTGTGATGAGTGATGTATCTCGAGTTGTACCCTTTTTGAGATTTTTACATAGAAATGATCAGAAAAAATTGTAGAATTTTTG
Organism: Thera britannica; assembly: GCA_939531255.2. NCBI lineage: Eukaryota > Metazoa > Arthropoda > Insecta > Lepidoptera > Geometridae > Thera > Thera britannica. The sequence continues at coordinate 20,325,681 of OW618043.2, read as the reverse complement.
GGTCTAACTCACGTTCTTCTATCTGCTATAGGTTCGGAGATAATTTGGTGCAAAGTGATATAACTGACAGGATTTTGGCAAATAAATTGTGAATATAGATATATGTCAAGTTGTAACCCCGTTGAGTAATGGCTCCACGCATTGTTTTTCGTGCTTTGTGGTATAAGAGCGATTATATTCATTTGCACAATTATTTTTTCAGGATATGTATCGTGAATTTCGATATAGCTAAAGTCATATCATTTTGAACCGATTTTTTTCAATACTGATTAGGGTACAATTCAACATGTACCTACAAATCCAAATCTAAATGTGTGTCTAACTAATGTGATAAGTGATATATCTCGACTTACATCATTCTACACAAATAAATTTTTAACTGTGAGTTAATATAATATGAATAGTATCTAAACCTCAAACCAAATCATCATATTTTTATATATAAAAAAGATGTGCTAAATGATACAAGTGCTCAATGACAAAGTGATGCGGGGTTGGAGATATAGATGGGTGTTTAAACGAATAGCAGTTAATTAAACAGACTGTTTAAGTTAAGCTGATAGACAAACTTACAAAGACAACCACTTTTCGTTTAGTGATTTTCACGAAATTTAACCTTATTTTTATCACAGTAAGTATGCATACTGGTTGCACAATCAAAAAGTTGATGACCAAACCAAATTACTGCTGATAAAAAGTTAAAAGTTTTGTTAGTTAAAAAAGCAGATAAGTTTAGAAGCAATTTACAAAAGTCGCTTATAAAAATAAGCTTAAGCATAAAGTTAGCAAAAAAGTTAAGCCGTTATTCATATATCTTTAGCGAAGATGCACGGGCGTTAGTGTCGCAGCAGCCTTGAGGGAATTTATTCACGTCTGAACTTGCCATAGATCGACGCATACAAGTGACAACTTTTGGACCTTCAATTTGACCATACATTACTACAATTACAATCTATTTAACATAAATTTCTAGTGGGTACGACAAATTTACGATTAAGTATGACCGTCATACTCACATGGAGGCTGACAAACACCAAGAGTTAGTTGAAAGAAAAAATGAGGGTAAGAAGAAGTACACAAGTATTATATTCACTTGCCAAGAGATTGGTACCAGCCAGTGCGGACAGCTACAAAAATTACTGTTATCGAGATTACTCATGATGTGTTTTTATGTTTCATTTTTTTTAAACAATGCTATATTGTTACAAAAGCTAATACAGACAATGAAAAGTTTCTGTGGTGCAATGTTTGATCTGTTTTGTATGTCAAAGAAAACATATCCCGTCTATCTTTTAAAAAATAATTCAAGAATGTTGAGTAGGTACGTGAAAATAGATTGTTCTAAGCGGGATAAAGCTTGCGATATGATAATAATAAATAAGTAAGTACTCAAAGCCTACCACTTCAAGATTATAATTTCAATCCAAAAGTAGAAGGATCTATTAGATTTACTGTGCTTTATTTATGAGTATTATGAGCGCTCTCATAAATAAAGCACAGAAGTCTGTGCCACAAGAATGATGTCAAAGACTCTGCTCCGGCCAATGATGATGATTCTGAGTATGAGTAATTTTAAGATCTACTATAAGGATTTTGCTATTTAATCTCATTGTTAAAACTATGTTATAATATAGCTTTAGTCCATCTACTGATCAGTATATTTTTCAGCACATACGTACTTTTTTATTCTCTTGAATTTTTTCGTCGATTTGTTCATCTCATAGATTAGAATTACTGCCTTTAATGTGTTTAAAGTGTAAGTGTGTGTTGTATAATTTTGTTATGGTTGATTCTTTTTGATTTTTTAGGATTCACACAGTGGTTGTGATCTTATGTTTTGTACTGAGTAGGTTTACATTGCTTATTGTGATACCTGAGTAAAATTGATCTCTGCCATTTTTTAGTAGTCAAGTTCACAGCTTCTTGCATTCAAAAAGATCTCAATTTACTTCTGTTCATAATTTTGATATATCTGTGCCTTATTTACAAGTAAATTCATAATTTTGAAAAAGTTTTATAAACCTTAATTATTTTTCTAATACTTGTATTCATTTACACAATGAATTGGTATTTTAATGAAGGGTTTAAATTGACTTGTATCATTTAACACATCTATAAAAAGGCTAGAATTTTAGCTAACTGATACAATTCAAGTAAATTATCAAAATAAGGCACTGAGAAGTAAATCAATCTAATCTTTGGGCTAGTATTTTTATCATTTGTTTGAGCAACATTGTGTTTGAAACATATTCTGACGAGTTATTCAATTGTTTCACTTCTTGTATATCTGTTTACACAAAGACCACATTTTATTAATATTATAGGTGTAACATGATTTAACTGAACTTGTATCATTTAACACGTTATTTTCACATATTTATAAATGATTAAAGGTACATCTCACAGGTTTTTAATAAATTACTTCAAAACTATAATATTTACCCCGAAAATTAAAATGCACAATGAAAGTGAATATATTTATCTACAAAAGAAAGTACTTAAGTGTAACCTAGCCTACTTAGTCAATGAACTAGAATTTTTTAAACCTTGTTTTTGCTCTCCTGTAAAATGTCAATTTTTGACTTGTATCACCTATCACAGGAGGCACAGAACTGTGACTATCGTTTTGAACTATTTTACTCGGTACTCTCTTAAATAACCAACAACAATATTTATTGACCTCTTGACTATGTGGCCAGACGAGTTAAGCCTTGTATCTATTATCTAATAGGTATATAATATATTTGGCCGAGCCGCTCAATCGAAAACGCCTGAGCACTATATGGCTCGGCAAAATGAGCCGCTCATTCGCCCGAGCATGCTCAAGTGGATACAAGGCTGTAAGGCCTGGCTGGTATGCCAATATTTAGTGCCAAATTAGTGACGCAGATTGGTATAATTTTTACTTTAATTCGTTTGACGAATTATTTATCATCATCATTAGCAGGAGGCAGGATATGTTTAGATGGTAGGGCGGGGCCGTCACACACACTGCGCTAGCATATTGCTTGTTCTTAAGGGATGAATCTTGCGGGTCAAAAAAAAAAAAATCGGGATGAAAAGGTAGGTAAATGAAATAACCAAAATGTATTTGTTATAATATATGAATTCCTAGTATTTATTTACAATGCGGTTAAATGCAGGTAGTGACTGCACGTGACGTGACGGCAGGCCGGCAGTGATGTGACGGCAGGCCGGGCTAGTCATCCTCGTGCAGCGCGAACAGCTTCGCCACCTCAAACAGATCCTCGAACTCGCCCTGCGCCAACACCTGATACACACGCAACATATTATTTAACATTATTGTTGATAAAAGAATGAAAAATGTGAATGATCAAGAAGGATGGTCCTTGTAGTACCTGTCTCGCGACGTGCATCCTGTTGAAGAGGTTCCACAGCAGCACGCCCACCACGCGCCGCTCCCGCGTGTAGAACACCACCCCGCGCCCGTAGCGCCGCGCCGCGCCCTCCTCGCGCCGCGCCTCGGCCAGCGCCGGCGCCGTCGCCTCGCCCTCGCCCTCGCCCTCGGCCGTCGCCGTCGCCGTCGCCGTCGCCGTCGCACTCGCCTCCGTCACCGCCGTCGCAGAGAACACGCCCACCGTCGGCAGGCGCGAGTCAATGATACCGATCGCCTGCAAACAAACAAACAAACACAGTCTCGCATCAGCACCGCGACCACGGCGGGCGGGGGAGAGGGGCAGTAGTAACCTCACCTCGTAGCCGAGGTCGGGTCCGAGGTCGCTCCAGAACATGCTCTGGTGCGTGTAAGGCTTGGGCTCGTGCACGCCGGCCATGTTCTCGCCGGCGAGGCGGCCCGACACCACGGCGTGGTCGTGGTGCTCGAGCCGGCGCCGGCCCAGCGCCACGTCGTAGAAGCAGGCGACGTCCCCCGCCGCCCACACGTGCGCGCGCGCCTGCAGCTCGGCGCCCACCAGCACGCCGCCCAGCGCCTCGTGCTCCTCCAGCCGCGAGGCGCGCGCCACCTCCAGCGCGGGCGAGGCGCCCACGCACTCCACCACGCGCGCCGCCGTCAGCTCGCGACCCCCGCGCAGCTGCACGCGCACGCCCCCCGCGGGGTGGGGGGGCGCCTCCGCCGCCACCACCTCCTCGCCGGCCAGCAGCTGGACGCCCGCCGCCCGCAGGTGGCGCGCCGCCTCGTGCGCCAGGTACGGCGGCAGCACGTGCCACAGCGGCGCCTCCTCGCGGAACACCTGCGTCACGCGCACGCCTCGCCCCGACACTGCAACACCCGACGCACCCGCACCTTAATGATGCGCTGACGGTGTAGATCGCGCTCGATATCACGCTGGCGATGGCGGTCTGATCAAATGCTACTTCAAATTATAGTCCGGAGGGCCGAGCCGTCCAAGACCGACTCGGAATGACCCATGTTAATAAGTCCAGTCGGCTGTATTACGATGTAAATTTCAAGTTAGTGAGACAGCGTCGAAAGTCGTCGGACATGGCGAATGCTTGAAAATAAGTGAACAATCAAGTTTTTGCCAAAAGTAAATTAATAAGTAATGCATGGTGTAACACTAATACCTACGAAATATAAGAATTTAAATGCCTATTTACTGAAATAAACCCACGACGGACACCGATGGAGGCTCAATGCGTCCGATGGAGGAGTCGGTTCACCGCTACCGCCATCGTCATCGTTCAACTTATCACAGAAAAATAACGTATGTGACTGACATCTCTCAGCGAGCGCGGCGCTGAGCTCGCAGGCGAGGAACCCGCCGCCCACCAGCAGCACGTCCCGCGCGTCCGGCGCGTCCGGCGCGTCCGGCGCGTCCAGCGCGCGCGCCAGGCGCACCGCGTCCCGCGCGTCCCGCAGCGCGTGCACCCGGCCGCGCGCGCGCGCCGCCGCCAGCGCGGGCAGGCGCCGCGCGCGCGAGCCCGTCGCCAGCAGGCACTCCTCGTAGGAGACGCGCGCCGCCGCCTGCCCCGGCGCCGCCAGCACCGCCTCGCGCGCCGCCACGTCCAGCCGCGTGACGCGCCAGCCCCGCGCCAGCGCACAGCCCCCGCCGCTGGACGCGAGCCGCTCCACCGGCGTGTAGAAGGCGAGCGGCTCGTACGCGAGCGCGCGCCGCTTGCCGTTCCACTGGCGGAAGGAGAGCGCGCCGCCGCTCCCCAGCTCCGGCTCGCGCCACAGCTCCTTGCTGAGCGGCGGCCGCATGTAGGGCGGGTGCGGCTCCGCGCCCACCATCAGCACGGTGGCGTCGGGGCGCGCGCTGCGGATGGCGCGCATCGCCGCGAACGAGGCCGTGCCGCCGCCCACCAGCAGGAAGTGCACGTGCGCCGGCAACGCGCTGCCGCTGCTCGGATCCAGCACGCTCTCCTCCTCGTCGTCGTCGGGGGACGCGGGGGGCGCGGGGGCGGGCACATCGTCGTCGCTCAGCTTGCGGTAGAAGTACACCTGCGCGGAAGGAGGGGCATGAGCGCTGCATGCAGTTAGTGCATGGCATGGGGAACCGGTCGGTATCTGTAAACACTCACCCCGCCGAGCGACGCGGTGACGGCGAAGGCGGCGGCGGCGAGCGCCCAGGCGCGGCGCGCGGGGGGCCGTGGGGGCGGGGGCGGGGGCGGCGGCGCGCGCCCCTCCGCCGCGGGGGGCCGCGGGGGCACCTGTTTTGCGCCGCCATCGCTGCTTAGTACAGTCTACAACCGATATATAAGATCTTCTTACTTCCTTTATAAGTACCACACCAACCTGCTCTACACATTGTTCACTTGCAAATGCAAAATGGGACCCAATTACTAAGACTGGGTACTCTGTAGTACTGGCATAGCGCACAAATTTTCGGAAGCTTGAAATATTCACATAATATTGAGTTATATTATTCACCCAAAAAACATAATACTTAATCAAATTACTTAATTAATTAAATTATAATAAATATTTAAGGGGGTTCCCATACACCAAACGTGCTTTTGCCGTTTTAATAGATAATGGTAAGGAACCCTTCGTGCGCAGATTCCGACACGCACAGCCAGTTTTTTATAAGTTCACTAATTTGAAAGTAAATTAAACTGAAGTAAAGTACCCACCGTTCTGTACCTCCTTATTTTTCGAGGCTGCTTGTAAGTAAATAAAAGATTCGCTAGAAATGGTTGAGCATTATTTTTTATTGACCTCTTAACCATGTGACCAGAAAGTTGGAGCCTGACTGCCAAAAATTGTCCAAAAAATAATAAAATAAAATTAATACATTTTTATGTATAAGTATAGCTTTAGAATAAACAATATAATATAATTCCAAAAGTTATACGAGAGCTACAACGAAACTTTATTCATGGCTTTTGGAAAAATGTTTTTATATCATTAAAGATTTCATTTAAATAATTTTATATCTTCAATGAATTATTATTTTAGAATTGATTTTTGTTATTATTCTGGCATACTGATTTATTTTAATTTTACTTAAGGTAGGTACAGTCACCAAATTTCGTCCCCTTCAATATCACATTTTAAAAACCGCCATCATATTATCAATGATCCGAAACGAAAGCTAGTTGCATCAGTCGGCCATTGTCTAAAAGTAGGTAAGAGCGTCATGACGCTCGTACGGACATAAATTCGAAAAAAAGCGTTTAAGGTGACTTTTTCAATGAAATATTCTCGGATTCCATAAAATATTGAGGTACCTAACTTATTGATACATTTATTTTGTCAAACTAACATTAATATCTCAGATGTTAATGTTAATCGATTAAGTAAAATTTATGCCACGTTTTTTGCTTAAATGGATGCAACAGAGTAAACAGAAATTTCCTAATATCGTCCCCTTAAGTGCAGTGAACATAATATCGTCCCGGGGACGATATTAGGACGATCTCTTGTGGAAAACACAATAGTCATGTCTTTTCATATTGCATGTAACTTTAGAATGTTTTATTTTTTATTTTTAGATGCCGAAAAGAAAACTGTGGGATGCTGGAGCAAAGACAAAGCTGTTGAAGTGATCTCAATATCGTCCCCAGGACGAAATTAGGAGCCCAAAAATATGAGTATTTTTGTTAAAGAGCTATTTTTTAACTTTTTCTAACAATCTTAACGAATTTTTGATTATTTTTATGAATAAAGGAATATTTAAAGTAATGTTTGACGTTTCATTTATTACTGTGGCTTTTTTTATTAATTTTTTAGAATTTTTTTACAAAAAAAGGGACAATATTTGGCGACTACCTTATATTTTCTACTTTTTGTGTGAATTTTGAATGTCAGTCTCCGACGGAGTATGTGAGCCTCTTTTGTTACATACCCTATGATTTAATTGTACCATACTTCTTGCAAATTATTTCATTTCTAAAATGTACCATGCTTCAAGCAAATAAATTATTTCAATTCAATAATTAGTGACGCAGATACGTACAGATTTTAGAATTTGTGACAACCTGGTGCTCGAGTTTTGCCAGGTGTCTATCTCGTCTCGTCTGGCCACATGGTTAAAAGGTCAATATTTTTTTTACTTTCATAAAATTTTGCCTGTGATGTTGCATGTGTTTTAATAAATTACCTGATTGACAGATCCCACGGCAGAAGAAGCACACCGATGGGTGCCTAAAAACAGAAACTGTACTTTGACTATGGTTTTGTTCATATAATCACTTTAGTGATTTCAACATCATACAACTAGGTAGTTGGCATACTAGGCTTTACCTACAAGTGTATAATAACATTTACAACATTGAAGACTTGAAGAGTTTGTACCTATACCCAAAGTCAAAAACATAGAAATAAATCCTTTATTCACTTGAATTGCAAGGATCACTTACAAGGTCTTAAGGCTAGAAGAGTGTCGGGGTCCGCTCCACAACCACACTACGCCACCATCCATAACTATTGTGTGTCAGGCAGGACTGAGTGAGCAGTATTCAATAACATAATACATTTCACAACCGGCTCCAGTCTTCCACAATGTTGGCTTACCTATTTATTTAGTATGCTTTAGCTTTAGACATTTCCATCAACATTCTGCTGATGGGTGCTAAAGAAAACAAATCCTTTTTTTTATTTTACACTAAGTAGTAGGTACTTAGTTTATGTTCATTTTTTTTTGCACAGGAAACTATTCTATATTTATTTGGAATAAAAGAACTTGCATTTTGTGAGGGCTTGCAGTAATAGCGGATAGAAATAGGTAGCAAGAGTTTCACATACTTAATATGAAAAAATGTAGTTACAAGCAGGTACATACAGAAGAACTTGTAGACATCCCTTCTCGCCGAGGCAAGGAGCTCCAATGTCTGGCTCTCCACATATATTGCAGAAACTGCCCTCAACATTTTATTTAGGCAATTAGGCAGGTACTTCTGAGTATCTTACAGTCTCCTAATTCCTAAGTACTTCTCATTTCCACACATTGGTAAGAAATTATCAATATCAACTAGAATCTAGAAAGAAGAAACACGGAAGAAACCCTATTGTTTTGAATTACTCTGTAAGGTTATTTTAGGTTAGTTCTATGGTTTTGACAATTGACATTGACAGAGGATATTTGATTGACATTGATTAAGTCAAAGTCAATTTATAAAATAAACTAGCGATCCGCCCCAGCATCGCACGGTTAGGCTCTCAAACAAAACAAACTACTCAAAAGGAATTTAATAGAGGAGGAGGAGGTATTTTCCCGTTTTTGCAACATTTTGCATTGATGCTCTGTTTCTTTTAGTATAATTAAATAAACAGTATTTTTATAGTAGGGTGATGTTATAATTATAGCCTCAGCTTTTACCCTTCCTCATTATATGGACATACTATGGACTATCCAATCCAACACAAAAAAATTTTTTTTTTTTCAATTCGGATTTCGGATCAGTAGCAGGTCCCGCTAGTCCCGATCCGAGATTAGCGCGGTTGGTTGATTGAACCCGTTAGCATCCTATAGTTTGTGATTGAACCAACAAACAAACTCTTCAGAGTCTGAAGTTCAGACAGACAGACTTCAGTTAAGTTCAGTTATAGAATATTCGTATCGTAGTACACGTACAGATTGTGTTTTAGTTCCTCCTGTCTCTCATTTCGAGTCCGACCAATAATAAATTACGATAAATTCTGTTCTATACCGTCGGTTTGTGTTTATGGCCAGATGGATATATTTTAAATGTTTTACTCTTGCCTTGCGATCCTAAGCCACAATCACAAACCCACAAAATACTTTTTGGCCTAGCCTTGCATGATTGCTAGACGAAGATCGATTCTGTTTATTCGGTAGTCGGTTCGGTACAAAATCAAAATTCCTCCTACTACGGCACCACAAGAATCATCGCTCCGGTCTGCTAATCGGTATGTTTACCGATGTCATGTATCTAGGCTAGCTAGGCCCGTGTATACCTATATTTATCAACTTTTTTACAAGTATAGGTATTCATCAAGTAAATTTACCCTGAAATTAACTATCTCTGTACCTACTAAGGTGGAGGTATTGCTTGGTTGAGTTCATATCTATGTGGTGTAAGAAGTATTACACATACCTAAGCTTTTTAATGTGTATGTATGTAGTATAATAAATAAGTATGTACCCAATATCGTCGTTGTGGTGCAAAAAGTCACTAAGTGACATGTTTTGTCAAAATGAGTTATTGATGCCAAGGTGTTTTAAAACCCATTATGTACCTTCTCAGAATGTAATAGAGTAGATTTCATTAAAATTATAGATAATACAAGAATGTCAAAAGTGCATAACTACCTGTAGAGGCAAAAATCTGTCTACAAAAATCATCTAAGGGTTCTTAGCGGGCCAGCGGAGGGCGAATTTTCATATAAACGTAATACTAAAATAATTACTAGTTTAGGCAGATTTTCACTATATTATTGTAATAACTGTATTTGTATAGTATTTATCTAGGTTCCTGAACAGTTTTTATTTTAAATTACATACCTCAAATGAAATTAACGCCAATCACATTTTGCAATGAAAGAAATGTATAAAATGCGCTTGGTGTTTATTTCATTTGAGGTAAGTAATTTAAAAATAAAAACTGTTCAGAAACCTAGATAAATACTATACGAATACAGTTATTACAATAATATACTGAAAATCTGCCTAAACTAGTAATTATTTTGGTATTACGTTTGTATGAAAATTTTCCCTCCGCTGGCCCCTTAAGTAGTTTATTTATTTAATTATTTATTTATTTTTCAAGTCTTGGAGTGGCACTGCTCACTAAAGTCACTTAGTGATTTCTTGCAGATAAAAAGCTATTGAATAAAATGAAATTCTGTTGTCTGGTAAGAGTCATCAACAGATCATATTAAGTAATATTTAATCAAGGTATTATCTTAATGTGTATGCCAGAATTAATTAACTTACTTTTTGTTATGTATCTCAGTAACCATATAATTATTTACAATAATTTGTTGAATGTTAGTGGGTAAGGTAAAATTATCTATATTTTATATGAAGAAACCTCTTTTGTCACTATAAGTGTTGATAAGTTACACTCATTTTAAGAACAAAAAAACTTTAAAATGCGATTATTTCGAGACTAGCTTTTTGCACTTAGTTACTTATATACATATAATGGCAACCAGATAAATTGGGAGGAACTTGTTTGTCTGCAATAAATGTGTACTTAACAAAACACCTACGCAATAACATGTTGTTTCTCGTGGTAATTCAACTAGAATTTCCACTGTCACCTGCAGAACCCAACTGAAGCTGAAGCATGGATATAGGGACGAGTGTACAGTGTGTTGTGCACTAGAAAGGCAACCCAAATAAATCAAGTTCGTGTGATTTGTTGGCAAGGTTTGAAACACCTACAATGGAAATGGTCAACAAAATGTTAAGAGTTTTTGAGATAGGTTCTAGAAAAACCTTTACTTTGTAATTAGTTCTGTTACTACCTTGCAAAACTGGGGCAAATCACTATTATTTAAAGAGATCATTTATTTATGAATTATTTTATTGTGAAAAACGTTTTAGATTTTTGAATACAAATGTTGTTCTGTTGCAATGGCTGGTTCCCCCTTTCAATAAAAAGAAATAAGATTCGATCATTCAATGATTATACTAGGATACAAGGTGTTGTCGTATTGTGTTGGAGAGTAACGGAGGCGTCGCACATAGGGGTATTTGAGCGATCTGGCCGGCCAAAAGTCAATTTCCTAAAATTCAAAGCAGGTAGATAAAAGAATGGTACTCAGGTAGCTAATAGTCCCAAGAAACGTAAGCAATACTTCATTGTTTTTTTTCCGGAACTACCCTGCGGGACGGTCAGTTCAAACTTGATCGTTAATTTGAGTGCATGTATCAATGTTTAGTGTTCGCTGCGCAAACGAAAGTTTTGATTACATTTCTATATTTGTTACCAAGTTAAATAAAGTGAAAGCTATGGATTGCGATAAAGCAGGTAAATGTGTATACTTTTTATATTTTTCTCGTAATAATAGCTCAGAAATCTATTTAATACAATTTTTCTAGTAAGTGCTGTTTTCAAGGCATTATTTTTTATATTTATTTTATATTTTAGCAATTTTGTTATATTTCCCGGCATTTCCCGATATTGATTTTAGTCATTTCGAATACCCTGTGTTTTAGTCTTGACAATACGTGTAAAATGTTATCCGGTTTTATCCGATATTTGAAAATATAGCTTAATGTAGCCGACTCGAAAATAAACACCTAAAATATCGATTTCTTATTTGTTGCTATAAATTGACACTTTTTTGTTCTAGGGTCGTCAAACGTCCGTGTTATGACTCGAAAACACTTGTTTAGTATTATGATGGCAGAAAATTCAAATAATATTAATGAAAAATTACAGTTTTTGGAAATATACGTTCTAAATTTTGGCCTATTTTCTGAAGAGGATATGAAAAAAACTAAGCAAGATTTATCACGTTTCAAGTCGGAAATTAAAAGAAGATGGACTGATTCTCACTATAAAGAAGATTATTTTCTGAAAAACAATGACAAATGGCTAGAAGGCACATTTGTTATACCAAAAGTCGCCATCCGAACAGGACGACCACATAAATGTTTTTCAGAGTTAAGTGAAAGAAGTAAACGAAGAATCTATACCGCCTTAAAGTAATTTTAGAAGCATTGTCGAGTGGACACAAGATCGACACAGAATTTTTTTCTATTTATGCCAAGGAAACAGCAGAGCAGTATGTTGCGCTTTACCCATGGCATCCCATGACGCCAACATTGCACAAAATTCTGATGCATGGATCTGAAATTATAGATACAGCATTGCTTCCGATTGGTCAATTATCAGAAGAAGCTGCGGAAGCACGTAATAAAAATATGTTTGTATTGCCAGAATTTCGCAAGAAAATTCTCTCGAGAAGCCTGTAACATGGATGTTATTAATAGGCTACTTCTTAGTTCTGATCCGCTATTAACAGGAATGCGACCCATTCCAAGAAAGAAAACCAAACCTTTTATGAAGGAAACGATAGGTTTGTTACTTTCGGCTGAGCCTGACATCGTACATGATGATGATGAGTCATCATCAGATACGATGTCAGGCTATGGTTCTTCAGATGAAGAACCGTGGTCTTCTTCTAGTTAAATAATTTATGGTGATTTCTCTGAGACATTGTAATTATTATGTATTTATTAATTAATAAAATAAGTATTTTAACAGTAAAAATGATTTTTTTTTTCATGTAAATGCATAAAAATCAACTGAAATGATATAAATCCACCTATGAGCACTATTATCATTGATTAAAGTTAAGAAAAAGTTTTGGCCGGCCAGATCGCTCAAATACCCCTATGTGCGTCGCCTTCCTTGCAGAGGGAGCGCCATGCAGGCGGCGTGCGAGGCGGGGGACGTGTTCGCGTGGCTGGAGGGCGGCGGGGAGGGGGGCGCGGGGGAGGTGCTCGGCGCGCTGTGGGGCGGCGTGCGCGAGCCGTGGCTGGCGCGCGCGCTGCTGCACTACCACGCGCGCACCGGGGCCGCGCGCGCGCTGCGCCTGCTGGCCGCCGCGCCCGAGCCGCACGCGCGCCACGCGCTCGACGCGCTCGCCGACCAGCTGCGCGCCGAGCCCGCCGCGCGCCGCCACGCGCTCGCCGCGCTCGCAGCGCTCGTGCAGAGCCGCCCGCCCTGGCTGCACCTGCTGCTGCCGCCCAGCGCCGTGGCGCAAGAGCTGCTGCGCGCCGCGCGCCACGAGCGCGAGCCCGCGCCGCTGCTGAACGCGCTGCTGGCGCTGGCGGCGCTGCTGCCGGCGCAGCCCGCGCTCGCGGCCGCGCACGCCGCCGAGCTGGCGGAGGCGGTGACGCGCGCGCCGCCGCCCGCCGCCAGCGCCGCGTCCCGGGCGCACCTGCAGCTGGGCGCGCGCGCCGTGTTCCTGGCGGCGTACGCGACGCACCCCTGCACGCTGCTGGAGGCGCTGCGGGCGCGCGGCGCGGAGCTGGGGGGCGGCGCGGCGCGCGAGGCGTGGGAGCGCGCCGTGGCGGGGCTGGCGCGCGGCGTGGCGCTGCACCCCGCGCTGATGGCCAGCTCGCGCCGCAAGGAGGCGGACGCGGCGCGCTGGCCGCAGGACCAGCCGCACGACGTGCTGGCCGAGTGCGCGCGCCTGGCGCTGCCCCCCCCGCCCGCGCGCCGCCCCGACTCGCCGCCGGCGGGGGCGGGGGAGCCCGACGCGCCGCCGGAGTGCCGCTCCTCGCCGGCGCCGCCGCTCGTCTCTGCGGCTCTGGTGCGTTGGTTCGACTCTACTTTTGGTGAAGTCGATCTTTGCCGAATAAATGCGTTATACATGAAGGTATGGTGTTGTGTTGTGTGTGTGCAGAGTGGTAGCGGTAGCGGTGGCGGCATGCGTCCCGGCGGCGCGGGCTGGTTCCCGCTGGGCGAGCGCTCGGGCGCGGAGGCGGCGCCGCACACGCCGCTGCCGGAGCGCGCCGAGCCCGCGCCCGAGCCCGAGCCCGAGCCCGCCGTGGAGGCCACGCCCGAGAACACGCCCGCGCGCCTCGCGCGCCAGGCCTTCCGCTTCCCGCCGCCCGACTCCAGCGCCGCGCGCCCGCTGCTGGCGCGCACGCCCCCCGCCGCGCCCCTCACCCCCGCACCCGACGCCTGCAGCGCCCGGCTCGCGCGCGTGCAGGCGGAGCGGCGCGCGCACCACTCGCCCGTGCCCATCGGGGGCGCGCCCCCGCCCAGCGCCGCGCGCCCCCAGCCGCGCCATCCGCGCCCCCACAGCCCGGAGCCAGAGGTACAACCCCTCCGCTCGGCCTCACCACCTACTCATGTGCTCGTACAGGAAGGGACGGCCCTTAAGGCTTTCTAAATCTAAGAAAACCGGTCCTCGTCCTCGTATTGCATCTCCATGGTCGGTCAGATTTTAAAAGTGTATTATATGAATGTGTCCGGTATAGGTGCGGGAGCTGACGTCGCAGGGCGAGGCGGAGGGGGCGGGGGACGCGTGGCTCGAGGTGGAGCCGGGCGCCCCACCCCCCGCGCGCCGCGCCTTGCCCGCGCCGCCCCGCGCGCGCTCGTGCCCCCCCGCCGGCGCCGCGCGCGCGCACGCCGCCGTGCAGACGGTGGACACGGGGCCCGCCTCCCCCCTCCCCCTGCCCCTTCCCGAGCACGCCGACCACGCCGCGTCGTCTCACGAGGTGCGACACTATACACCACAAGAGATCGGTCCTCATCGAGGCGAACCTCCATTACATGCTACTTTACTTCCGTTCCAGCGAGCTACGACCCCGAAGGAGGATTCCGCCAAGTTCCCGCACAACGAGGCCGTCGACCCCACCGAGCGGCTCGACCGCTACCTCGCCGACCTGTACGCGGGGCGCGGCGGGGCGGGCGCGGGCGCGGGGGGGCAGGCGGAGCTGGCGGAGCAGCTGGCGCTCGCGCACGCGCAGCTCATGTACGAGCGGTGGCGCCGCGACGCGCACGCCGAGAGGAACCGGCGCCTGCTGGGGCGGTGCCGCGCCGTGCGGGCGCTCGAGCTGGAGAACGCGGCGCTGCGGGCGCGCGTGCTCGACCTCGGCGCCGAGCGGGACCGGCTGCGGGAGCCGCGCCCCCCCTCCCGCGCCGCGCCCCCTCGCGCCGCGCCCCCCCGCGCCGAGCAGGAGGCCGTCGCCGCGCTCGAGCGCGAGCTGGCGGCGGAGCGCGGCGGCCGGCTGCGCGCCGAGGCGGCGCTGCGGGAGGCGGAGGCGGCGCGCGCGCGGGACGCCGCCGAGCTGCAGCGCACGCGCGGGGAGAGCTTCGAGGCGGCGCGCCACGTGGAGGCCCTCGCGCGCGCCGCGCTCGCGGCCGAGCGGCGCGCCGAGCACGTGCGCCGGCTGCGGCGCGAGCTGCTGCTGCTGGCGGAGCGCGAGGCGCGGCTCGCGGACGCGGTGCGCGGCGCGCTGGCGGGCGGGGGCGGGGGCGGGGGCGCGGGGGACGCGGGCGCTGCGGACGGCACGGAGCGCGCGCTGCGGGCGGCGTGCGCGCGCGCGGAGGCGGACGCGGAGGCGGCGGGCGCGCGCGCGGACGCGCTGGCGGCGCGCGCGGCCGAGCTGGAGGCGGGCGCGGCGGCGCGCGAGGCGTGCGCGGCGGAGCTGAAGCGCGCGGCGCGGGCGCAGGCGGAGGAGGGCGCGGCGCGGCTGCGCGCGCTGCACGACAAGTACCGCGCGCTGCAGCACGTGGTGCGCGCGCACGCCGCGCAGCAGCTGCAGCGCGCCGCCAGGGACGTGCGCACCAACTGCGGCTAGAGGGAGGGAGGGAGGGGGGGGGGGTTTGTCATGCTAGTGCTTCGTCCACCTATCGACTATCTCGACTGTGAGCGGAGACGCAGCTCAGAGGAACGAGTTCAGTGGAGTTCAGCGCCACGTGAGGCCGCCGCCGCTGGTGGAGAGTGCAGCCGCCGGCGTCGGCTAGTCCGACGCGCGCTGGAATCACACTAACGAAGACGACGCGTGGTTCGACATTCAGCGTCGATAGGGTTCAATGTGAAGATCGATTTGAAATCTTTGTTTTACTGCCTTCGAAGCGAGCTTTAGCTTTATTTCTGCGACCCTTTCGATTGTTCCAGAAAACGTTCGTTTCACTACACACACATTAGGCTATGAGTTACTTGGAAACTCAGTGTCACTTCAGTCATTTCAGTTATGAAAGCTAAAGTAGTCACTTTGTATTGTATTCAAACTCAATCAAAATTTATTCAGTTTAATTCCAAAAATCACTTTGTGTTAACGCTCGTTGGTTGAATAATGTATAATTTCACCACTAGATAGCGCGACTTTGTGTACGGTTTTCTAGATCGCGCTAACGATGCATTTTTGAGGTTAGCATAGGTGAAATTGACAGTTGGAATAAAGAAGGCTCACTGTACAGACGTTGTTTTTCGTAATACCCGGTACCCCTCTCGTAGCTACCTACATAATCAGTAGACCATATGTAGGTATACATGGTCCTTCGTAAGCCAGATTGGTACTAGATTGCTAGGTTCCTAACCAGTAGTGGATAGGCAGTGTAACTGTACTTGTTGTGGATCGTAGCGGCAAGTTACAGTCGAGACACGGTGGTGAATATCTCCGTGGTCTCTCGAGAGTGGTACTAGTACAGTACATAGTGCAGTGAGTTCGCAGTACATGTGAGTGGTGTAAATAATCACTTCACACCAAGAGGTCAAGCTGCGCAAAGGCATAGGATTGCCTTTTGCGAAGCCCAGAACAATAGAAGCAGTACAAGGCGTGTGGGTCTGTTGACCCCACGTCCCCCCGAAGATCAGTCCAAGGCGTGGGTTACCAGAACCGCACGCCCCCCCAGCATAGCAGTCCAAGGAATGTGAGGCCCACTGACCGCACGCCCCCCAAAGAATAGTACAAGGCGCGCGGACCAAGGAAACCTCGCGCCTCTCAGAAGATCAGAACAAGGAGTGTGGGCCCCCGACCCTCACATCCCCCCGAAGAACATCCCAGAGGTGGGCACACGGAGCCTACAGCAGAAGTACAAAGGCAGCCAGGACGCACTTCGCCGTCCGGCCTACCCGCCCCGCTAGAAAAAGTTGACCGCGCATCTACGCAGTGAGTGACGTGTTTGTATTGTGGTGAAGAAATCGTGAGTACTCTTTTCGTTAACATTTTATAGTGCATTGGTGTTTACTTCTAGTGAGAACTTTGCGTTATTTGAAGTTGTTGTATAATAGTGAAGAATCTTTGAGGTTAAATTGTATTTGGTACACTTACGAGCACAGAATTCGAGTCAAACAAAATTTAATATTTGGTACACTGACGAGCACAGAATTCGAGTCAAATATTTTATTTGTAAAATTACTTTGTAAACATTTAAGTGTTATTTTGATTTATTAATTCGCTATGGAGTCTACTATTAATTTACAAAAAGATATTCAAAAGTCTATAGAAAGAGCACTAATTAATTTCAAAAAAATGTTCTAAGGAAAGATGTACTGTTGCATACAAAGAGGCTAAACTAGATATTTTAGAGAAAGACTGGACTTTGTTTCGTATAAATAATGCCAGATTGTACGAATCTTACAAAGCCAGCGATTTGGAGGATTCTGTTTATGTAAAAAACGATATATATGCAAACACGGAAGAAAGTTATATAGAAGCGGTATCACACATTAAGTCACTGTTAAAGTTAGGTCAAACAATACAGTCAGGTCAAACAGTAAATAATAGTAAAAGTACAAATGAAGGCCATTCGAGTTCACTGGTGAAACTGCCCAAGATCACCATTCCAACATTTAGTGGAAAATACGATGAATGGACTACATTTAAAGACTTATTTGTTTCATTGATCCATAAAAGTAAGTCATTAGATAATGTTCAGAAACTTCACTATCTAAAAGGGCATCTCACTGGTGAAGCCGAACTTTTGATAAGGCATACGCCAATAGCTGATTCAAATTATGAACGTTGTTGGGAGCTGTTAGAAAGTAGATACAGTAATAAAAGGTTTTTGTCAAATACAATACTCAACAAGTTATTTACACTTCGGTCCATGAAATTCGAGTCAGCTACAGCAATCAAAGAATTGATAGATATAACATCTGATTGTTTAAGTGCATTGAAGGCATTAGATGTTGATGTAAGCACGTGGGACATCATCATCATCCACATTGTAAGTTCGAAACTTGACCTAGAAACTCGTAAACAATGGGAACTAAGCGTCTCCAATGCGTCAAATATCGATAGCAAAAATGACTTACCAACCTTTTCACAGTTCAAATCCTTTCTAGAGAATCGTTTTCGTGCTTTAGAGTTTATAGAACCTAACAAGCGGTCTGTAGTTCAGCATGGAAGTGGTTCATCTTGTAGGTCTATGGTAGCGACATCAGAGTCGCTGGCTTGCGAGTTTTGTTCAGACAGTCACAAGTTAAGTTTCTGCAAGGCGTTTGCTAAACAAGACGTCAGTGAGAGAAGAGCGTTCGTCAGCAATAACAGGATGTGTTTCAACTGCTTAGGCGGAAACCATAATGTCTATAGTTGCAAAAAACCAACCGTCTGTCGAATATGCAAGAGGAGACATCACTCGTTACTCCATCTTGCAGTAGAAGAGTCCAGTGCAAAACAGCCAGCCACTCAAGAGCAACCAATATCTACAATTACAGAAGAGGAAGAAACTACATCCAGTAATCAAGTCGTGTCATGCCACACTACAAGCGATATACCGAAGACCAAACAGGTTTTATTAGCGACAGCCTTGATAAATGCCGAAGCGATGACAGGAGAATATCGAACAGTCCGAGCCCTGATGGACCAGGGATCTCAAGCTTGCTTCATCACCGAGGCGGCTGTTCAAATGCTGCGTTTGAAGAAGATACCTGTGAACGGAACGGTTTCTGGATTAGGTAATGATAACAAACTAAAAGCAAGGTATTTAGTACAAACCACTATTCAGTCACGTACTGATCCCCAGTTCAAAATAGAAGTTCAAGCTTATGTGTTAAGTAATATAACATCATATCTACCAGAGAAACGCATTGAGAATATAGATTGGATAGATATAGAAGGCATACAGTTAGCAGATCCAAAATTTGCGAGTCCTCGGAAAATCGATATGCTGCTTGGTGCAGACGTCTACAGTCAGGTCCTGAAACAAGGTATAAAGAAAAGTGCTAGTGGAAACCTTGTAGCACAAAGCACTAGTCTAGGTTGGATCCTTTCTGGAGGTGTTGTCCCAAAAACCATGGCACAAAATGAAATATCAGTCATGCACGTAGCTTGTAATGAAAGTAAAAATGACTTAATAAAGCAAATTTGGATAGTTGAAGAAAATATTAGTACAAAAAAGAAAGTTCAAGAAGCAATCAGGTCAAAAGAGGTAACACTCGAAGAAGAGCAAGAATGTAAAGCTTTCTTTAAAGCAACAACCAAGAGAGAAGCATTTAAATGTGAAGTAAAGCAATCGATTAAGAATGAAGAACCACAGATCAAATATAGTATTTCAAAGGGCACAGAGCTAAAAGGACAATACACGGAAGTGAATGAAAATAATAATAAATATTTGAGTTCAAACCATATGCAAATGGTAAAAGAAAGAGGAATCAATAAAGCTGTGTACTTACCAAATTGTGAAGTAGTCAGGAACGAGAAAGAATCCACAACAATGCGAGTAGCTGAAAAAGATGCCATCTACCAGCGTATAGATTGGAGAGACAATCCTGGAATAAAAATGCGAGATGATGAGTTAGGGACGGTAACAGTCTCTACGCCGTACTTAGGCGAGCAAGAAATAGATCAAGCCACACATGATGAAAGAGATGAATGTTTGGTACCCGTAGAGAAGTTCACCGAAGATAGAACACACCTGTACAAACAAATATGAATACGAAGTACAAAGGTCAGACAGCAGCAACCGGAAACTCCTGAAACAGAAATACACACATGAAAACACAGAAAAGTACAAAATAGAGAACAAACAGAACAAAGAAGTAGTACAAAAGAATGAAAATGATAGATCAAATGAGGACAACAAAGAAATGAAATTAGGTAAAACTAAGAAAATATTAGATCTTTCTTACCTTTAATCGAAGCGAAGATATATTCCAGTGCAAGATGCAGCTTCCTCCATCATCAGGACCTGTAACCAAAATGAAAATTATAGACATACGAAGAATATTTTATCCGATAGGATGGATAGCCTCAACGGAAATATTAGTAAAAATGATGATTCAAAAGCTATGGTTGTCAGTTATTGAGCGGAATAAAGCAGTGTTCGGATTGTTAAATGAATGTTGTACTTACCTCGCAGAACTGCAACAACCCACCTCATTGAAAATCCCTCAATGGCTAGCCATGAGAACGGATAATACCGTCATCAATAGTACCGAACCGGGTGAATTGCTTCCACTGTCGTCAGGTTGTTTTTAGTAGAATAAACTCTGGTGCTTTGCCAGAAGTAGAATTTGAGAGTTCACATTATTAGTTCATTGTCAAGATGGCAATTAGTTCAGCAATTGTTGCAAGGTTTCTGGCGTCTTCGTTAGTCTCAGAACTAACTTCCCGCGTGGTTACATTGCGTACCACCAATTTTGAAATTAAAAGGCCAACACCAAAATTGTGTGTGTTGCCAATATACAAAGTTTAAATAGAAACAAGTGTTTCTTACTAGTTAAAATGGTTAAATATAAGTATAAATAGATGTGTAAGACTCAGTAAAATTGGTAAAGGTTTAAAGTTAGGTAAAATGTAAAATTATGTCGAAGGTAAAAGCTATGTAAAAGATACAGTCCTGCTAGTTCAAAAGATTTAACATCCATTATGTTTGTTAAAATTTAATATAGTTCAGTTATGTAAAAGGTTATCAAAGTTATAGTTAAGGACCCATCACTAGGTCCTTGGCGGGCGATATGTTAACGCTCGTTGGTTGAATAATGTATAATTTCACCACTAGATAGCGCGACTTTGTGTACGGTTTTCTAGATCGCGCTAACGATGCATTTTTGAGGTTAGCATAGGTGAAATTGACAGTTGGAATAAAGAAGGCTCACTGTACAGACGTTGTTTTTCGTAATACCCGGTACCCCTCTCGCAGCTATCTACCTAGTCAGTAGTCCATATTTATACACTTTGAAACGTCTTAAAGACTCACCTAAGTCTAGATGCCAGCCCCCCGCGACCAAGCCTAGAAGAACAGTTTATTTTATATTATGATCCTTTTACAAATCCAAAATAATCTAATAGCAGTGAAGTTCCATTGTGGTGCCACTTCACTTAATCAGTAGGTGGTAAGCGTTATGTAAGACATTATGCAAGTATCCCATCGTCTGCTGCACCGGAATGTATACTATTTGAAAATCCAAATTTAATTTAATTATGATGAGATGAGTGGGTAACTAGTAGATCTTTTTTAATATTAAAATCTTAGTGTTAAGTGTATTTTTTAGCATCGTAATGCTTCGCCTCTGTATTCTCAACAGTTTGTACTGTCTAAGTGCATGCATCATTCACTCTACCTCACATACGACCAACAACACTTTGAGTTGTAATTAGTTAAATGCATTCGTTACATAAACTTTATAATTAGATGTGACGTTACAAGTCACATCTAATTATGAAAACCTAACAAAATGAACCATTTCGTATCAAGCATAGTGTGACGGTAAAAGTGATTTGAAAATGGAACGCATTTACAATGCACTGGGCTGCACACGCCTACTTACACAGCCTCTTTGCGCTAAAGTAAATCCTATTTACTGAGCATGTATGATGTAAATAAATGAACCAGTTGAGTTAGTGGTCGCCGAGCTCGCTACGACGTGCGAGCGGGAACAGGGGACGCGGCTCTGGCGACGCGACCCTTCATTATATTCACAACTGTTGTTTATGTAGTTTTTACAAATGTGAATCTAGTTTTGACGATGCTTGTACCTATATTTGTTAAGCTTCCCGCGATCGCTATGGCCACTTGTGTGCCCAATCTAGGAAGTAGGTAACCTAAGCTATGTCATTTATAAGAGAGTTATCAATAAAAATACCATGGAATCGTTTAAATCAGCGTTTAATTGAAGGTCCTCCTCGGAGGGTGGGAGGAGCCTCTGAACGATACACCGCATATATTTGGTAAAAAAGTCACAACAAAGTATAATATAAATAGTTAAAATATCAACAAACTCTTATTTACAATGTACAAAATATACAAATACGTACAAAAGAATCAACAACGTAACACTACGATATGGTATTTGGTGTGTGTGTGTAGGGGGAGTGGGGGTGGGGAGGGGAGTGGGGGTGGGGGTGGGTGGTGCTACGGCAGCGGCTCGACGTAGTTCTCGGGCACGAGGCCGTGCTTGCCGTGCAGCGCGCCGCGCAGCCAGCCCGGCTCGCCGGAGGGCGCCACGTGCGTTATGATCTGGTTCGGCTCGAACGACAGCTCGCCCGCGCTCTCCCCCAGGCACGCGTACAGCGTGCGCACGCGCCGCACGCCCCCCGCCCCCGCGCCCGCCCCCGCCCCCGGCGCCGCGCCCGCGGGGGGGGGCGACGCGCTCGCACTCGACACCGACTCCGCGGAGCTGCTGCTGGAGCGCGCCGCCGCCGCGCCTGCAACACACACACACGCACATCCATTACACTCCCGCACACGACACGTACATCTACCAATGCAATACAATACATATCAAGTGCTATTCACCTCTGTGCGGTGCGGCCGGCGCCGGCGGGGTGAAGTGCTGCAGCAGCTGATGGTGATGCGGCGAGTAGCGCGCCCCCCCCGCGCCTCCCCCCAGCAGGGGCATCCCCCCCGCGCGCTCGCAGCCCGCCGCTCCGCCAACGCTTAAGCGATCCATCACACCCTGGAAAAAAAAGATACAATATTAAATCAAGCGACACAATGAATGAATGAATTAATTAATGAATTAATTAATACGGTCTACATGTCGACCACTTACACTAATTAATACTATATAAAACTACGATTAAAATAGAATACAAAAAATGTCAAAATAAAATCAAAATAATTAAACATAACACACAATAAAGATCAAAATTACCTACAGCTAACAAATATTTGAATTCTATACAAATTAAATGTCATAACACAAATTAATAATACAATAAAGTTCTATAATAAATTAACGTCAAATGCATGCTCACCCTTCCTTTCATCATTCTTTCTCACAATGTCTCAGACATACCGACATAAGACTATTCCATTCGTCCGAAAACACGTCACAATCAGGATTGTCCGTCAGGAGTTTATTGAGAGTGGTGAGGGTGCGAGGGAGTGGAGAGTTAGCACGCGCAACTGTTCTGCTCAAAGGTGGAATAATATAACATTTATTTTATAATTGGCTGTGTTTAACTAAAACGTTCCAATCCACATGAACTTTCATGTAGATTTGAACGTTTAAATTAAATAGCGTCCAATTATTAATCTATTTTGATGCAATAATACATAGTGTATTTTTTTTAAATCTTTCTGGCCCATTTCCGTCAAAAGTAAAATTTTTTTGAAAATAATATGCCATTATTATTTTCTTATAAATCGATGGCATGACTCCTCTCACGACTTTTTCCTAACTCTTGTAGCCTGGCCATCCCGCCCTTCTCAAAAGAACACCCTGTAAACTTCCAGATTGACCCTAGTTATATGACAATTATGACATAAACAGGAGTTTTAGACAGGATTCTCATAGTTTTAACACAAGACATAAGAAACATTTAGTGACACCGGCTGTCAGACGAGTTAAAACAAGGAAGTTTTGTTTTTATGTCCATTCAATGTTATAATTATATTCCTATTGACATCAGAAATAAGAGTGGTTTGTTTGTTATTTTAATTTTATTAAAAATAGATAAGTAGGTATCTAAAAGTTATTATAAAATTGACGAAGCTCTGGCTGATAAATTTATATATTGTGATCAATTATTGCCTGTGTGACTTAATGTAAAAGTTCTATTTTTAAATAGGAAATAAGTTCTTAACGTAATTTAATTTTTAAGGGGGGGGGGATCAGTACTCACGATGTCAGTGCGGCCGGCCGCCGCCGCCGCCGCCGCCGCCGCTGCTGCGAGAGGCATCGCCGTGGGGGAGCTGCTGCAACAAACCGCTTACATTATAGATCGAAAGCTTCGCGGTCAGCTCAAGAAACATTAATTCAACCGAATTACAAGAACATACTAGACTGTCTAGAAATATATAGTTATTTAAATAGCGATTGCTGACCGAATGCAAGCATGCACTTTGTTTATTTGTTTATTTATTTATTCTTAGACTCACAGTTACAATATTGTTTATCTTAAGCTATTCGATGTATTTTATACATTAACCAATTTGAATCTACATTATGTAAGCAGTAAAGTAAGTAGGTAGGTACAAAAACAGCAATAATTATTATCTTTCTAAAGTTATGTTCGGCGAACTAATTGAAATAGGTAGCATATCAGGTTATCTAACTAGCATGCTAAATTTGGTAGGTAGTATATTAAGTATTTAGTTTAGAAACTTACATTTAAAATCAAAAGTTGAAAAATAAGAAATTAAAAACACAGATGAATCGCTAAGCAAGTGTGAGATGTGTGTAAAAAGTGAAATTGAGTGAATGTGTAGTGTGTGAATGTGTGTGTCTTTGATTAAACATTTAGTAAATATTTCATAATTACTTCTATCTTTACAGGAATAAAATCCTATCGATTTACATAATAATAATAACAAATCACAATATTAAATGCGCACGTATATTTAATGAATTGAACAATAAGCGCATAATAAATAAATAACACGGCTTAGTACTAATATAATCACTAAGGGCTGATTTGTCCATCTTCGGAGTAATGCTATTTATTCTTCTTATAAAAAATGCCAATTGTTATTTTTGATAAGTCTAAAAAAGAAGTGGATATATTTTAATCTGACGGATAAAGTAACCTATAGATTGAAAAATCAGATTTTAGTTAATAATTAAAATTATATGAATTAGACAGCTAAAAGAAATCTCATAGCAGAGCTTAAAATGAACACAGATCCAGAATGTAGATACGTAAACGATCGTAATGTAATACCAACCCGGCAATAACAAATCCAGAGAGGCAGATGATCATCGTGCAGGGCGTAACTACGATATGAACTGAGACCACAACCACGGGGACAATGAGATCGATAATTATAGTTGATGTGCGAGATCGCGAGCGTGCACCGCGCGAGCGTGCGGGCGGGAGATGCGTCCGCGACGAGGCGCCGCGAGTGAGTGCGCGGC
This sequence comes from Thera britannica, assembly GCA_939531255.2. NCBI lineage: Eukaryota > Metazoa > Arthropoda > Insecta > Lepidoptera > Geometridae > Thera > Thera britannica. Next base: position 20,300,576 of record OW618043.2, on the reverse strand, counting down.
GGCGGTGCTGCGCGCGGTATATATGCGCGCGCGCTCCGCACAGCTGCCGGCGCGCGCGGCCTCATCCCATCCCGAGCCATCGCACACCTGCCGCCTGCCGCCTGCCGCCTGCCGCTGCGTCCGACGACATCGGCATAGCGGCATCTACCTACCCAAGCTAGTAGCGATCGTATACGGTACCATCCTTAACCTATAGTAAACAGAGACAATGCAAGGCGATGGTTGCTTCTTAACATCAAGTGGGAGGTGGGTTATCGGTCGTTCTATTCGCTAGTTCGTATTATGTATTTATTTATTAGGTACATAAAAGATGATGCTGGTGCCGGTGGTACATATTGTCAATAAAATAAATCAGAGCATGCATAAAGGCTAGAGATGATGCCGCGATCACTTCCGTATAGATCGCTAGGTAAGGTAAGGTGCCGCTCGACTAGGGTAGCCGCGGCAGACGGCGCGCCCCGTGGGTCAAGGGCACGGAGCAAGGATGCACGCCGCCCCGCCGCTCCCGGCTCACAGGCCCAAACAATACGTAATGCCATTCTTTATACCATTTTATAATTATTAACTCGCAGGATCGCATTACAAAATGAAACAGTGCTTTTCGTAAAGTATACATTCGATAATAATGATTGTATTTAGTGTCATCTTCGCAATTTCGTGATTCAATTAGTCCGAAAGTTCTAAAAAAAGAAATGGATCTAAAGTGAAATCAAGTGTTGGTACAGCGTGCAATAGGAGTGTGTGTAGTGAGGCTGCGGTGAGTCGGCGACAGGTGCGCATTCCTCCGGCCGGCCGGCGGGCGGGCGCGCGCAGCTGGCCCGCGCTACCTCTCTACCCCCCGCGCCGCGCCCCCCTCCCCGCGCCCCGCGCCAGGTGTACCGCGCGCTGCCTCCTTTGTTACGTCTATTTTAAGCCGGCCGAGAGATAGCATGAAGGACGTAGCGCTACCCAACAATCGCTACGATGGCAAAACTCAATGCTCAAAAACTCAATGCTCAATGCTCAAAGGCAAAACGCAAAACTCGATGGCTGGAAATCCTCAGTTTTCTAGGTAAGGTTCATAAAGAAATACATGATTCCAAATTTTTGCAAAATCTTAAAGTAGGGAAAGTATTCGGTTAAAAGACTGTAAGCGATGGCGCAAATAAGCCGCCAGTTAGTATAGTTCGGTGGCGGGGTATGGTATGGTATGGGTGTATGGGTATGGGCCAGATTACCTGCCGGCTCCTCCTTGGAGCGAGGCCGGCTGACACACGTGTAGGCAGCGCGGTGCCTCGACTTGTGACGAGCGTACGGAGGGGAGGGACGCACCGGATTCACAGACTTTTTTATTTTTTGTGAATAGTGCTCATTGAAAGGGCTTTGTTGCAGAGGTTCAAGACTACATTGATCGGTTATTCGTGCAAGTTCCAACTTCAGAACGAATTAACGAGATATTTCAAAAATGGAATGACGAAGTTTGGATAGCCTATCGGTATAGGATAGCGTAGATTGGCGTACGTATGCGTATGAGCAGCTGGTCCGTCGAGCCGGCACACTGTGGTCCGGTTTCAGAGCTTCCCTTTCATAGGATTTTATTTTTTTAAATGTTCTCTTTTGCTTAATTTATGGGTCAAATATGATTGAAATTGACACAAAGCCAGACAATTTAATAGTTTTAACCTATTCTACTGAACAAAAACCATAAAAAGTGAACTTGAACATTTTCAATGTATGAAAACGAAAATGTCTTTCAAAATATCTCATGAGTGTTAAGAGGTGTAGAGCTAAAACTTATTGGGTATTGTTACTGGGGCTATAGTGATCATATATGACCTTTGACCTTGACCCCGCGCGTCCCTCTGCAAGAGATATACGGTTTGTAAAAACGGCAATATTTTACGAGTTTAATTATTTGTTTTGATTCAGTAAAGGGTCAAATATGATTTAAATTGATATAAAACCAAATAATTGATTCGTTTCCTGCTAAAAAAAACCATAAAGTAAACTTGAACATTTTCAAAGTATGAAAGTGAAAATGTCTTTCAAAATATCTCATTACTGTTAGAAGCTGTAGAGCCAAAACTTTTTGTGTATTATTACTGGGGCTATAGTGATCCTATATGCAACTAATTCTTTTGCTTCTTCTGTCAAAGGAATATGAGAATGTTGACTTAACTTCTAAAACTTGACAAATATTGATCAGATGAAATCATCAAGTTATGGATCACATCCTCATTTGTAGCAATCCTACTAATTTTCTGGGAATGAAAACAGCGAAAATGTTTAAAATCTTTGTTTCGAGCCTCTGAAGCCTCCTCAGACAGTTTTCCAATGGGTATGAAGTTATTATGTTCAACAATGTCTGCTCCATGCATAAGTAATTTATGAACACTTGATAGCATACTAGGGATACCTAAAGGTCAATATATTTTTGAGCAGTCTTGGAACAATACTCCCGAAACTTTTCCACACTCTGAACTCTGAACATGAGATTACCTGAAGAATTACTGAAAACTTTCTAATTAAATCTTCATTTATGCCCGTGATCTCAGCAGTAATAACAGGGTTAACTTCACTTCACTCTCTGTAATTGTCATAATTATTATCATCTTTATTCACATAGCATTTATTTTTTTCTTTTAAAATTTCAATGGTGGGAAATAATGTAATCCCATACTGTTTGTATATTGTCTTAATGTAGTATATTGATGTTTCGACAACTTCAAAGATTTTTATAATGTCCCAAAAGTTAAGAGCCGAGCGGGATTTGAACCCGCGACCTTCCCCTAATTCAAATCCCGCTCGGCTCTTAACTTTTGGGACATTATAAAAATCTTTGTGATTTCCTTAAGTGTAGTAAACACTATAAAATCAATAAACAACTTCAAAGATGTTATCATACCTAATGTTTTATCAGCAGAAAAGGTCCGTTGCATAGGTTTAGCTATGTTTGCTCGAATCCGTGATGCATCTTCAGGGTGTTTTATTAAGTGTTTCATAATGGCAGCAAAGTCTGCATTATTTTCACTTTCAGAAGCTTTTTTGGCTAAAGCATATGCTAAAGTTTCAAAATCATTTTGTGATAGAAGCTCTTCAGTTCTTCTATTCTTTTGAAATCCAATCTGCAATCCGCAAACTCCTTACGAACAGTCAATGTTTTCGTTGATATCGACACAGATACGCTTTGGGGTACAGTAAATTGCATTGATGTACTATCTGATTCTAAAAAAGCTAATGGTTGATTCTTCAGTTCTTAGATTGATCAACGTTACAAAATAAGTTTTACGGCTATCTGTTTACCTGACCCATAATTCATATACTTGATCATTGTAATTGTTGATCATTGCAAATCCAAATATTTTGGTTGTCCTAGCAAGGGCCTTTATAGGTCGTTAAAAGTGCTCTTTTCATTCATTATGTTACCTGCTAATAATACATTCTCGGAATTGATTAAAAACAGAAGGTTTTTTTCTAACCCTGTTATAACTGCTGAGATCACGGGCATAAATGAAGATTTAATTAGAAAGTTTTCAGTAATTCTTCAGGTAATCTCATGTTCAGAGTTCATTAATGTGGAAAAGTTTCGGGAGTATTTTTCCAAGACTGCTCAAAAATATGTTGACCTTTAGGTATCCCTGGTATTATATGCCATCAAGTGTTCATAAATTACTTATGCATGGAGCAGACATTGTTGAACATAATAACTTCATACCCATTGGAAAACTGTCTGAGGAGGCTTCAGAGGCTCGAAACAAAGATTTTAACCATTTTCGCTGTTTTAATTCCCGGAAAATTAGTAGGATTGCTACAAATGAGGATGTGATCCATAACTTGATGATTTCATCTGATCAATTATTTGTCAAGTTTTAAAAGTTAAGTCAACATTCTCATATTCCTTTGACAGAAGAAGCAAAAGAATTAATTGCATTCAAGTCAAGGTCAAAGGTCATATTATAGGATCACTATAGCCCCAGTAACAATACACAAACAATTTTGGCTCTACAGCTTCTAACAGTAATGAGATATTTTGAAAGACATTTTCACTTTCATACTTTGAAAATGTTCAAGTCCACTTTTTATGGTTTTTTTAGCAGGAAACGAATAAATTATTTGGTTTTATATCAAATTAAATCATATTTGACCCTTTACTGAATCAAGACAAATAATTAAACTTGTAAAATATTGCCGTGTTTACAAACCGTATATCTCTTGCAGAGGGACGCGCGGGGTCAAGGTCAAAGGTCAAATAGGATCACTATAGCCCCAGTAACAATACCCAATAAGTTTTAGCTCTACACCTCTTAACACTAATGAGATATTTTGAAAGACATTTTCGTTTTCATACATTGAAAATGTTCAAGTTCACTTTTTATGGTTTTTGTTCAGTAGAATAGGTTAAAACTATTAAATTGTCCGGCTTTGTGTCAATTTCAATCATATTTGACCCATAAATTAAGCAAAAGAGAACATTTAAAAAAATAAAATCCTATGAAAGGGAAGCTCTGAAACCGGACCACAGTGCGGCACTTGGCGGTGCCCGTGAGCCGTGAGCCGTGAGCCGTGAGCCGTGAGCCGTGAGCCGTGAGCCGTGAGCCGTGAGCCGTGACGCGAGAGGAAGCCACCCTGACGCCTCTACTCACTACCTACTGGTACTGACGCCACAGCTCCCATGCACTATACAGGGTGCTATTTTGAGAAGGGCGGTGATGGCCAAGTCTGAATCGGCGAGAGTTAGGGAGTCGTGGAAGGAGTCATGTCCTCAATTTATAAGAAAACAATAACCATAAATCTTTTACTTTAAAAGTTTGAATAGAAAGTGAGTTTTCTTCCGTGTAAAAATATTATTAGTAGTAGTAGTGAAAATTTGCTATTTCCATTTATTTTTAGTAAAACATTGATTTACAAAAATGAATCCTCATCAGCAACAGAATCCATTGGTTTAATAAAACAAGGTGTATTTTTTTATTAAAAATCATTCGGATCCATTTCTACCAAATGAAAAAGATTTTTGAAAAAAATAAATCATGTAGTTATTGTTTTCCTATAAACCGAGGACATGACTTCTTTCATGACTTTATCCTAACTCTCGTAGTTACTGACTTGACCACCACCATCACCCTTCTCAACAAACAAACCACCCTTTCTAAGTTGCTAATATAACTACGTTCTTCACCCAAACCAGAACACACATCTCCCGACCTGATCTAACTACCCACCCCTATCCCCTACCTATCACAGGAGGACATTTCAATTGCTCAAATCACAACGAGAATGCAAACAAAATGAAACAAGCCTCCTTGTTTGGACGTGCCTCTGACCGCCGTTCACAATTTGCAGTACTATAGGTGCAGTTTGTTATAATAATACCGCAACAGATTTAAATAAACGCACCATAAGTGCTTTGAACCCATAAATGTTACATCCGCGAACAAAAAGCAACCTTTTTTGTAGATGAAAGGTGTATATTTTTTGTAGCGCCACGCATCCCCCCCCCCCTCCCCCGCGGTGCGTTCGACAGATGCGCCCTCATTCGTTGCGCACCTGGATTCGTCCACACATCCTTCGCTTTTCATCCATCCACACACTACAGACACTGCACTGCACACGACATCTTACACAAAACAAACGAACGGTACGCATACCTACATACTTTATATTTGGAAACCTTTTTTTGCGCTACTTTAACAATGGACGTCGAATTGAAAAGCCTATACAAATGTTTGGCTCCTTTCTTAGGAAGAGCGTCGTGGGTTGCGTCGCCGCCGCCGTAAGGATAGCTATGCTACTGACAGGACGCGCGCGCCGCGCGGGACAGGTGTCAGCTGTCTCTCAGCCGTCCTCAGGGTACACAGCTATATGAGTGCTGTTGTGACTGAGTGTCGTACCTACTACCTGTTTTTAGTATAAAATCATCGTTTTAAAGGAAATTTAATGACATTTATTATGTTTGTACTGCCTCTACAAGCCTCTACGGGCGGAACTCTTTGATAGCGCATAGGGAACGGATCGGACTCTCAATGGGAAGGAATCCAACAAGGAGGAAGGTACTCGCATCGCGGAGGTGGACCGTCTTCCGGTCAACACACGCACTGCGTACTCATTCGTAGCTGGGACAAAGCATATCCGGCTGTCTGTTGCGTTTTATTAAACCAAATAGAAGAAAGAAAGAAAGAAGAAAGAAAAAACGTTTATTTGTCACATCGCCAATGGAGGACATTTTAGGTACTAAAATAAGGAACACACATAACAGTAACAAAAACAGAAAACAAAAATAAAATGGAACAAAAAAAAACAAATAAAATTTTAATAAGAAGTAATAAAGAGTTCGTAGAGTGTGGTGTTGTTTAAGCACGGCCAGTAGTGAATGCTCTCAGCAATGCAATGCAATGCAATGCAATGGCTAGTGACGGCATTAATAACGCCGGTTGAGTGTCGAGCTCGAGCTCGAGCTTGATGAGGAGCGCGACATGTACACTTACTAACAATGTAACAGCTCCCGATTGCAAAACCTTTGCTAATGAGTTCAGGTAGCACAGATTGTATGAAGAGCTTGGTGTACACACATGCACAATTATAATACACGCAATAAAATAGTATATTATGTAACTAGTGAATAAAAGACTGATTTAAATCGAGGGCCGTAGATGAATCACAAGCAAGTGAAGGATTCTAACGAATGAATCACGACCGTAGGGAGTGATTCATAATGATTTTATGTTATGTGTTTAATGTTAGAATCCTAAACGACGCCAGTGATTCATGGCCCTCGATATAAATCCGTTTTATTCAAGAGTTGCATACTATATTTTATACCAAGACTTCGAGAAAAAGAAAGATTTAAGCGAAAAGGGATTCAAAACTATGAACTTTGTTTAAACTATTCTTAAATGACATAAAACAAATAATTTTTGATTATGTTTTGATTTGTAAAAAAAGAAGGATAAATAAATTTAAGTTTTCTACTAAAACAGTATATAATCCAACGCTAAACTCCTTGTCAAAAATTCATATCCAAAGTATTTATGGCGCAAGAAGGTTTTAAGGTATTGAGATGGACGTTGACCTTATTAGTGTGTTCCAAATTCAAACACCAAAACAGTGATTAAAAGGGCTTTTTATTCACTGTTTGCCGTGAACAAAATAAGCTTTTTAGAGGGGGTATGGTATAATAGTATATTATGCAACTAGTGAATAAAAGATGGATTTAAATCGAGGACCAAAGATGAATCACGAGCAAGTACAGGAATCTAACGACTGAATCACGACCGTAGGGAGTGATTCATGATGATTGAATCACGAGCGTAGCGAGTGATTCAAGTGTTAGAATCCTAAACGACGCGAGTGATTTATGGCCCTCGATATAAATCCGTTTATTCAAGAGTTGCATACTATACTTTATACCATGACTTCGAGAAAAAGAAAGACTTAAGCGAAAAAGGATTAAAAACTATGAACTTTATTTATACAATTCTTATATGACATAAAACAAATAATTTTAGATTTTGATTTGATTTGTAAATAAAGAAGGATAAATTAATGCAAGTTTTCTACTATACCTACCTCTCTTTCATGAACTCAACAACTCAATTGAACAACAAACAACTCAGCACATCTTTTTCATTCCTAGAATGCATTTTCAATCGATTTACTATTATCGAACTTTGTGCTGCATAACTTACTAAGTACAGTATTCAAAATAGCGCCAATTTACTAATGTATGACAATGACAACAAAGATCACAAAACAGTTTTTAATCCAATGCTAAACTCCTTGTCAAAAATTTCGACCAATCAAATCTAGAGTATTTATGACGCAAAGAGGTTGTAAGGTATTGAGATGGATGTTGACCTTATTCGTGTGTTCCAAATTCAAACACCAAAACAGTGATTAAAAGAGCTTTTTATTCACTGTTTTCAGTGAATAAAATAAGCTTTTTAGAGGGGGTATGGTATAAACAATGTTTGCGCCTACCATTTCTACATAGCACGACGCAACGACGGAACTATTAATGTAAATCTGAAGGAATCCTCATTACTTGACATAAGCTTGTACTGAGCAGTTCATAATTGCACCTTATAACTAAATCTAAATAAACCTCAGTAATCTTGTCCAAAAACGAGTATTATTGTATTCCTCAAGTTACCCACCAAAGGATTAACAAAATTGGCGACCGAGACACGACAATTATCTGCAAAATACGATAAGTACACGCGTGCTAACCACCATCTTGTACGTGGCCCGTGACCGGCCGGCAAAGGAATTCGGGGATTATCACAAGAACTACAGAAGCGATCACGTTTCTATGTGCAAGGAATCATACTGCCCGGAATTTTGGATGCCTGGACCATAATTGCCACTTCAATCACTGGTTGGATGACACTGCAATCTACGAAAAACTATATACATTTTTTGCAAATCATTGGACATTGGACTTGGATTGGATTATTGTTTTGATGGTCAAGTGGAACAGCTAAAGTTCCACGCCTGCGAAGCAAGACCCCAAGAAAGCTAAGTGCCCTTCCTTTGTTTATTCATCCTCTAAATTTCTTACATTTTATCCATCCTACAAAATCATAACCTTACTAAATCAAAGTTAACATGCAAAGTACAAGTCAAGTAATCATTCAAAATCCATTATCTTTTATCTAAATACGTGCCTAAACACGTAACTAACTATAAAAGGTATAAATACACATATCTATCTAAATATTTCTACTAAATAGCATCCCTTTTATGTATCTAAAAACCTATCTTTGTCAATAGGTAAATACATAAAATCTTAATTACAAAAACCTAGACAGTAAACATACAGAATCAACCGCTAAAGTGATTCATATGCTTACGTCATCTAAATAAATACATTGATAAAATTACCCCTAAACTAACAAAGTAAAATAGATTTTTATATCTACATAAATTAATCTAAAAATATACAAATAAAGTAAACAAACTATTTACATTATCGTACTAAACAATCCTCCACTTGCATTATAACCTAAACTCATAAAATACCATAAGGTAATAATGTATTCGTATTTTTGTGTTAGCCTGAACTAATATACCTACTTAGCAGGATTCTTAAAAATTAACGTGTTTTACGAGCTAATATAAATCACTCATTTATCTAGGTCATAAAGTCAATAGAATAATATTGTTTTGTAAAATATTAACGCGTATTTGGCTGAACAATTCCAGGATCGGTGCGCTCGGCTGGCACTATAGCTGGGCATAATAAGCAGTGCCCTTAGGCTTGCTTGGCAAGCAGTTGTAGCAGAACAAAGGCGATCAGCTGTTGATGCGCTCGCTGCCTTAGCCTGCCGGCTTCCGTACGATACCCACTGCAGACTTCGCCAGATAAGGAGCGTGAGAATACCTACAATCATTATTTTTACTATCTCGTACCTATTGTTGAGCTTTGTCGAGTTGTTTTGTTTGTTTTAAAGTACACCGATATTTCTAAAGATCGTACCTAGTTTCTAAATTGATAAACTTACATAATGACAGATAAAGCGGAGAAATTAAAGATTTTAACGCTTAAACGAAGCTCAATAAAGGGACAAATAACCAAGTTTAAGAAGTACATAGATGAATTAGTTACAAAAAAAACTGAATATTTAGAACATTTGGAATTAGCTGAATTAACTCTTAAACTTGGCAAATTCGAGATATTGTCTTCTAAATTTGAAGAGGTGCAGAGTGAGCTTGAGATTCAGAATCCTGACTGTATTGACGTAGAAATTGATGCACGAGACCTCATTGAGCGCGACATCATTCGGCTGATTGCTATGGCCAATGATTTGTTGGATCACAATAATAGACAAAATAATCTGGAGATATCCCGAAGGGAATCCCGCGCACATTGCGGTCACGAGCATCAGGAAATAGGCGTTAAATTACCAAAAATTGAAAATGCAAAATTTGATGGTTCTTACTTCCGCTGGTTGGAGTTCCGTGATACATTTATGTCTTTGGTGCACAAAAACGAACGTTTATCTTCTATACAAAAATTCCATTATCTTATTTCATACCTTGAGGGTGATTCTGCCCGCATAATTTCTAATCTAGAAGTGTCCGCAGATAACTACGCCACTGCTTGGAGTTTGCTGTTGGAGCGATACGATAACAAAAGATTGTTGGTGAACCACCATTTGAAGTCACTGTTCAATATTCTGCCGATTACTCGCGAGTCTGAGAAATCGTTGCGTTTCCTCGTTGACCACGTCACAAAGAACTTGAGAGCTTTAGCAAGCTTGGGTCAACCCACTGCTAATTGGGATATTCTTCTCATATACATGCTGTCCGCTAAGTTAGATAGCCGTTCTCTTGAGAAGTGGGAAGAGATGCGCAACAGTTTCTCTGACATACCTACTTTGGAAAACTTCAAAAAGTTTTTGACTGATCGCGCAGACGTAATTGAGGCTTTAAATCGGTCTAAATTCGATAACAATAGTACAAAATCATTAAATAATAATAGTAGTAAGCCCGGCCACTCTGGTCAAGCTCAATCATCGTCCAACAACAATCAACAAAATCGCTCCAACAATAATCACCAATATCGTCCAAATTATAATCAAACAAAATCATTTGCAAGTTCTGCCTATGCTGCGGGCGTCTGCGTCTGCATCATCTGTGGCTCTAATCATAAAATTTACGATTGTCAAACATTTAAAGCTAAAAATATTCAAGAGCGATTGGCTGACGTAAGTAGGTACAAATTGTGTGTGAATTGTCTCAGACAGGGTCACCCCGAGAGCGAGTGTCGCATGGGACCCTGTCGAGAGCGAGGCTGCAAGGATCGGCACAACTCGTTATTACACCAACCAGCTCAATCGCAACAAACAGTCGTTAACTTCTCTAAAGAATGTAATAATAATATAGTTAATCGTCAGGTAATTTTATCAACAGCCCTAATTGAGGTTCTAAATCCAAATACGAATCGATGCGAAAAGGTGCGCGCTTTGTTGGATTGCGGCAGCCAATCGTCGGTCGTAACTAAATCATTACAAGAAAGATTAGGTTTAAAAACCAATCCTATAAATACGATTAATGTAATCGGTATAGGTAACAATTGCAACAATCGTGTGACCGAAAGTTGTGTCGCACAGCTAAATTCATTGACCACGCAGTTCAGCGTGACCTTGTCATGTTTTATTCTTGATGAGTTGACAGCGGAAATTCCAAAGTTCCCCATTGACCTCAAGAATCTAAAGATACCACAAACCATAAGATTGGCCGATCCAGATTTCGACCAGCCTGCCCCAATCGATATGTTAATTGGTGCAGACATATTTTGGGATGTCCTCGGATGTGATCAGCGTTCGCTGGGTCCCAACAACCCGAAACTGCGGTTGTCTAAATTTGGCTGGTTGATAGCTGGCCCAATTTACATCACAAAATCTAAATCACAAAATAATGTCCACTGTAATCATGCATTTGTTTCAGATGGTTTCCAAAATGAACATTTTGACGAAATGCTAAATAAATTCTGGTCGCTTGAAGAATTACCGCAAAAGTCTTTTTTAAGCCCAGACGATAGGAAGTGCGAGGAGCTTTTCAACTCTACCACGACGCGGTTAGAGTCAGGCAGGTTCTGCGTAGAGTTACCGCTAAAGGATTCTCCTGACTGCCTGGGCGATTCGTACAACGTTGCCAAAAAACGTTTTTTCTATCTAGAAAAACGATTTCTAAAAAATCCTGAATTAAAATCTAAATACGTGGATTTTATCCATGAATATGCTGCGCTAGGACATTTATCTGAATCATCCATCACAAAACCGGACAAATCGTATTTTTTGTGCCATCATGCTGTCATCAAAGAATGCAGCGAATCCACAAAATTGCGCGTTGTTTTCAATGGATCTGAACCCACTACCTCAGGCTATTCTGTAAATGATATTTTACTTAAAGGCCCTCATGTTCAAGACTCTCTTTTCTCTATATTAGTTCGAGCTCGGCAGTATCAGTACGTTCTAACTGGGGACATTGATAAATTCTATCGTCAAATTAAAATTGCCAAAAATACAGATCGAAACCTGCAGCTCATTTTATGGAGAGAAGAAGAGTCTTTGCCTCTAAAAACTTTACAGCTTAATACTCTCACTTACGGTACCGCAAGTGCGAGCTATTTAAGCACAAGATGTCTCTGGCAGGTGGGGGAGGAGTGTGAGGATCCATTGATTGGAGATATAATTAAACATGATTTTTATGTAGATGATTTGTATACCGGATGTGATGATGAGAAAGAGCTACAATTTATACTAAAGTCAGTAACAGAAACTCTAAAAACTGCATGCTTCAATTTAAGAAAATTCAAAACTAATGTTCCTCACTTACTCAACGAAATGGTATCAGATAATAATGAATCGCTCTATCTCAGCGAGTCCACTAGCACTCTTGGTCTTGGGTGGAATCCCACTTGTGATTCATTACACTTTCCCTTCAAAATGCCTCCTAAAGATAAAGAAATAACTAAGCGTTTCATAATGTCAAACTCATTCAAAATATTCGACCCTCTGGGTCTGCTTAGTCCTTGCATAATACAGCCTAAAATGATGCTCCAAAAATTATGGCAACAAAAAGTTGACTGGGATGAGCCTGTTCCTCAGCCAATCAAAGAATCTTGGTTTGAGTTTGTTGATAACTTGCCATCTCTTTCTTCATTGCAGGTTCCTCGTAAGGTTCTTTGCACCTCGCCTAAGCATTTTGAAATGCACGTTTTCAGTGACGCGTCACAATGCGCGTATGGAGCGTGCGTTTATATGCGCACTGTTAACTCAAATGATGACGTGACGGTCAAATTATTGTGCGCAAAATCTAAAGTAAGTCCTCTTAAGCCAACAACAATTCCTCGCTTGGAGCTTTGTGCTGCATTGCTCGCAGCCAGGCTATCCAAAAGCGTCACCGACTCTATAAGACACAAACCTTCTCGTATCGTTCACTGGTGTGATTCGAGTGTCGTTCTATCATGGCTCAAAAGTGATGCAAGTAAGCTAAAAACGTTTGTGGCTAATAGAGTTGGTGAAATCATTGAAATCTCTGCTCTGTCTTCTTGGCGTTATGTGCCGACCAATGTGAATCCTGCTGACATGATTTCCAGGGGAGTGAATGCCAGACAACTTCGTGATCTAGAGTTGTGGTGGTCAGGTCCTGATTTCCTGAATCACAATGAATCGGAATGGCCCACTCTACCTCCGCCTACCTATCAGGATTTACCTGAAGTTAAGTCGGTCTCTCTACACGTAGCTGCCATTGAACCAGTGTCTTTATTTGATCTCAATAGTTGTCGATTGTCGATGTCTCCATTTTTGGATGACAATAAACTGATCAGAGTAGGTGGTAGAATCGAGTCGTCAAATTATTCGTATGAGAACAAACATCCTATCGTACTCGATTCGTCCCATCATCTTACAAAATTATTATTTGAGCAAGAACACTTACGTAATCTTCATGCTGGGCCACAGCTGCTCCTTGCTTCTATTCGCCAGTCTGTTTGGCCCATCAACGGGCGTCGTCTTGCTCGCCAAACCGTCCATCGATGTGTTCGATGCACTCGTGTGCGGGGTAAAGTCTTGCAGCCCAAAATGGGAGATTTACCCGCGCAACGAATTAATCCTGATTTTCCTTTTATTTCAGTGGGAGTGGACTATGCTGGTCCCTTCCACATTCTAAATCGTAAAGGTCGTGGTGCCAGGTTGCAAAAGGCTTATTTATGTTTGTTTGTGTGCCTAAGATATAAATGTATCCACCTGGAAGCCGTATCTGACATATCTAAAAATGCGTTTATGATGTCTCTTCGTAGGTTTGTAGCACGACGGGGTAAGCCCATCGAGATTTTCAGTGACAATGGAGGTAATTTCACTGCTACTGCAAAAGAGCTAGGTAACTTCCTTAAAGAAAACTCTGAATCTCTGTCTGACTTTGCATCTCAAGAAGGCATCAATTTTATATTCTCACCAAGCTACGCTCCTCATTTTGGCGGAATCTGGGAAGCCGGTGTTAAATCCGCTAAGCATCATATCCGTAGAATAATGGGAAATACTAATTTAACTTTTGAAGAGATAGGTACTTTATTTACGCAAGTGGAGGCCATCTTAAACAGTCGCCCCTTGTGTCCTCTCTCTTCCTCACCAAACGATCTCCTTTTCCTCTCCCCAGGGCATTTTCTGATTGGGAGACAGCTGACCGCAATGCCGAATCAAAACCTACTGGACGCTAAAGAATGCCATCTTCAACGATATGCTCGAGTGGAGAAGCTGCGTCAACATTTCTGGCAAAGATGGCAGAAGGAGTACATCGCCGAATTACAGCTTCGAAGAAAATGGAAGACGAACAAAGGCAGTCTAAACGTCGGGGATCTTGTTTTGCTGCATGAAGAGCATGTTCCTCCGCTAAGCTGGCGTCTCGGGAGAGTATCCAGACTATACACGGGACCTGACGGCATCAATCGTGTCGCTGATGTAGTCACCACCCGAGGCTGCGTAAGAAGAGCCCTCGTCCGTCTCTGCCCGCTGCCCAATAAAGAAGAATGAAGAAGGTTGAAAACTATCTTTTCAACGGGGGGCAAGATGTTTGCGCCTACCATTTCTACATAGCACGACGCAACGACGGAACTATTAATGTAAATCTGAAGGAATCCTCATTACTTGACATAAGCTTGTACTGAGCAGTTCATAATTGCACCTTATAACTAAATCTAAATAAACCTCAGTAATCTTGTCCAAAAACGAGTATTATTGTATTCCTCAAGTTACCCACCAAAGGATTAACAAACAATGTTGTCATTCCAAAACGAAGACTGGCCAAAGTTGGTAAAAGCCTCCTATGTAAAAGCATTACTTTCTTTAATAAGCTGACCGTAGATACACGAAATCTAGATTTTAGACAGTTTAGCGCTAAAGTAAGGAATTTTCTATTATTAAAATCATATTATACTATTGACGAAGCCTTGGCTGATGATTTTAGTATGTAATAGTTTTTAGCCTATGACGTTATGTACCAACTTTATTTTTATTTTTAATGACTCATTTTTATTTGAAAGTTGTATGTGAATTTCTTTGTTTATTTTATTTGAAAGTTCTCTGTATTTGATTTGAATTTGTATAATGTGACTTTTCCGAGTATACAAAATGTATCTAAATGGAATAAATTTTATTGAACTTGAACTTGTGGGGTCTTATTAATAATCCTGGCGTAGCGTTGGACTAGTTAATCCGTGTTTTGTCTCTTGCATTGACATGCAATTGTCAACTCGAGCAAATGTGACAAAACACGGATTAACTAGTCCAACGCTACGCCAGGATTATTAATAACACCCGTGGTGTATAAGTGTTTTATTGAATGTCGGCCCCTACACACACACACATAGATTGCAGTACCCCCCCCCCCTCTCCAGGGAGTGAGAGGGGGGGGGGGGAGCTGCAATCTATGTGTAGTTTAGTGTATATATTATGAAACACCTCGTGATTTTGTTTTCGAAACAGATTTTTACCATTTATGGGCGATGAGAGTAAAATTGTACACTGAAATAAATGTGCTTGGCTTTCATATTGGTCTTTATTTTCGGCAAGTTTTATTGAGATAACTGTAAATTAACAGTAATAATAATAACTTTTAATATATTAGTTTTTTTACTATTATCATTATCACATCACCGTAATAATCCTAGGCTGATTAGTGCCGACGTGCATATCGTGCCGCGCGGGCTCTCTCCGCGTCCGACCTGCCTGTCGCTACATGTTGCGCTACTTCATCCTAGGCTGACTAGTGCCGTCGTGCATATCGTGCCGCGCGGGCTCTCTCCGCGTCCGACCTGCCTGTCGCTACATGTTGCGCTACTTCATCCTAGGCTGGCTAGTGCCGACGTGCATATCGTGCCGCGCGGGCTCTCTCCGCGTCCGACCTGCCTGTCGCTACATGTTGCGCTACTTCATCCTAGGCTGGCTAGTGCCGACGTGCATATCGTGCCGCGCGGGCTCTCTCCGCGTCCGACCTGCCTGTCGCTACATGTTGCGCTACTTCATCCTAGGCTGATTAGTGCCGACGTGCATATCGTGTTTTATAGTACATCATTGATAATAGCTACTTATACTTACTTTTTTTTGTTATAATCGTTTTCTTTCTCTCTTGTATTGCTTTGTTTGTGTGCTATTTGTTTTTGTTACACATTATAAATAGTAATCATAATTATTGTACTTTAGCCTCCCGCGATACAGGCTTAACCTAGTGCGGGGGACCCCACTAATTTTATTTGTACTTATGTTCTTTTGGTAAATAAATAATTTTTCATCCCACCAGCTCTGAAAGTGTGTTTTTGCTGTTTAATTTCTGACTGGAAAAGCCGTTTTTATCCGCTAGAGGATAAAGTAAATTTGAATTTAGAATATCGTGTTCAATAAGTTTGTGAATACACAACCTATTTACTTCTACCTCCATGGTGCCGAACTTATCATACAATCTTTTTTATTTTGTAAAAAATTCGCATTCGTAACCTTCTTGGTGTATTTGTGAATTCAAAACACCATTAAACCTATTTACTTCTACCTGCATGGTGCCGAATTTATCATACAACCTTTTTAAATTTGTTAATAACTCATACTCGGAACCTTCTTGGTGTGTTACTTTTAGTCGCGCCATGTTCTTTTTTGCATTTAGTCGTTTCCTCGCTGAGGTGGGATGAAAAGTTACGTGTTGCACTCGAGTGCAAAGATTTTTCACCTTGTGCTCTTTTGATTCCTTCGCCAACGCTTAGGATTCTAACTTTTAAACCACTCGCTACGCTCGTGGTTAAACTTTAGAATCCTGCGCTTGCTCAGTCATCAAAATTGAGCACGCGGTTAAAAAGCAGCTTTGCACTCTTGTATAACAAATAACTATTGTATTTGTATTTTGTAAAAGTATAGTCGGTTTAAGGAAGATGCACTTCCATAGAAATTGAGTTATCATTTTAGGGAGCGTATAATTGTACATTGTAATAACAGTGGTGGAGGACAAACATAAAATCTTAAACCGACTATTATTGAGTCAACGCTTTTTAATGAGATGTGCCACTGTGAATAAATTGAGAGGCAATAATGTAATGCACAGCAGGATAATGTACAGCAGGTTAATGTACACACCGTTATAACGATGCCAGGGTTTGGATTACCGGGGCGTACAATAAAAGGTCGCGCAATAACATGCTGTACAATGACGTCACGTGATGTTATTGTACGTCCCGTTACTACTATGTCAGTTAAGCCTCGTGCACATTGTAGCAAATCAATAATTGATTTTTGCTGTTTTGTTCTGGCAGCGGATCTGGTACTTATCCTTGAGACATAATGTGGCGGATCCGACTTGGATAGATAATCTATTCTCTTTGGGACCAGTATCCATTGCCTAAAAAAAATAATAAATAATCGAATTGCCCCAGTGTGCACGGGCCTTAATGGCATCCAATTAACATGTTGTACATTGACATGACGTGACAATTATGTGCACGCAGTTAATTCGCAGCCAGTTATTGTACGGCAGGTTAAAACGAATCCAAAATACAAAAAAGGTTTTAACTGGGTATACAATAACATGCTGTACAATAACTGGACGTACATTAACCGGACCCAATAGAGTGAAGAGAGGTGAGTACTCACGGGGCGAGATCGCACGGCGGCGGCGGGTGCGGGGCGGGGGGCGGTGGGTCGGCGAGCGGGTCCGGGTGCGCGAGCAGGGTCTCGGCCACCACGTTGTAGAACTTGAGGTCGAGGATGGAGGCCACGGTCTCCCGCGCCGCGCGCAGCAACGTGGGCCCGAAGCACACCGCCAGGTTGCCCACCGACATCAGGTTCCGGTCGCTCTTGCTCGCCACGCTGCAACACACGCGTCACAAGGTCACGGCGCGCCGCCTCCTCACGGCACTGGGTGCGGGTGTGCGGGTGTGCGGGTGTGCGGGTGCGGTACGTACTTGCGGAGGTGCTTGAGCACGAGCGCGAGCATGGCGCGGTGCGCGGGGGGCAGCGCGCGCGCCAGCGCACACACGCCCGCCGACCGCTCCTCCGCACTCTCGCACTCTGCAACACGACACGACACACGCATGTCACATCATATGGAGGTGAGTGCAGGGATGGACACACGGTAGGTAGGTAGGTACTGACTGGCTCTCGCGATGAAGTGGTCGTGCAGGCGGCGCGTGAGCAGCGGGTCGGGCAGCGCGCGCAGGAACGCCTTCAGCGCGGAGGTGAGCGTGCGGCTCTCCCAGTGCAGCGGGTCGTGCAGGCCGGCGGGCGGCAGGCGGCCCGCCGCGCCCAGCGCCACCAGGCCCGCCACCTTGGAGGCGACGCCCGCCACGCGGTACAGGCCCTGCTCCTCCAGGCCGCGCGCCTCCACCGCCGCGACGAGCGCGCGCACGAACGCGAACCCCGCCTCGTCGAGCCGGCACGCGGGCTCCGCGCCCCCGCCGGCGGGGAGGAGCGCGGGCAGGGGGAGGGGCGCCGGCGCGGGCGCGTGCGGCACGGCGTCCAGCGCGCGCAGCCAGGCGGCGCGCGACGCGTCGCTGAGCGCCTGCAGCGTGAGCGGCGCGCGCTCGCGGTCGCGCGGCACGGCCTCCCAGCAGAAGCGCCGCTCCACCGGCTCCGCGCACGCGCGCGCGCCGCACACGCACACGCTCTCGCCGCCCGCGCTCTGCACACACGCACACATACACATCGCATGACGCACCCTGCGCGCCTCCATGCCAGTAGTAGGGTAGTAGTGAGTAGGGTACCGCTTTGACGTTGATCTGGTTGTAGGGGGTGAGCGCCAGCACGCGGGATCCCTTCTCGTATGTGCAGTACTGCTTGCTCCACGTGGTGGTGCCGAACGCCTCTGCAACACAACACAACACAACATTACACTCAACCAGATGATATCACTTGTTCACGACACATTTGATTGTGCGCGCCATGAAACGTTGCTCAGAAAAACAAATCACGTTGGGGGTGATGCTCTGGCAAAAAAATAAGACGTAAAATTAAATGAAATCCTTTCTCCGGAACAGCGATCCAATAGGTGTACCACAAGGTTAGATATTAAAATAGTATATTTCATTACAAGTGCGGAAAGGCACAAGTCATTGCAAAGAGTTCCGACAAATGTCAAGTATAGTCAACACTCACCAATATATAGAATGTGCTCGTCGTACAATGACATCTGTCAAGAACTGGACATTTTTTCAACATCAGTCTCGTCGATAAAGAGATTGCCCGCAGGCAACACCTAAATTTTCCAAATTTTTTGACGTGATAACGTCTTATAAATCGATGGAGCCGGCTGCACGCACGAAAAAACATGACTCATGCGTCGTTACGTCGTTTCGTCGTTCCATTTACCTGAGCCCGAGCCCGGGTCGGGTAATGGGTAAGGGTAAATGAGGGTAAGGGTAAATGAGGGTAAGGATAAATGCGGGTAAGGGTAAATGAGGGTAAGGGTAAGGGTTCGGTCGGGTTCTGGGTCCGGGTCCGAGAGTTCGAGTCCGAGTCCGAGTCCGAGTCCGAGTCCGCGAGTCCGCGAGTATTTTCTTATGACGTTATCACGTTCAGCTATCGTCAGTAAACCGACTTTACAGACAACCGATTTTTTTATTATTAACTTTAAGTTTTAGTATCCTTTTCTCTTTTGATTTTGTATGTATTTATTTAACAAATCCATTGTTTTTTTTTAAATTTAATTTTTGCTCAACTTATATAATTCTTTTCTATACTAAATTATGTAATTTCTGTTGTTTAAATAGTTCTAGTGTAGCAGGTATATTACTCATTTTATGCATGCTGTGTTCTCATCTAGAAGGCCGTACACTCGCCTATGTCTTTTCTAGCCACGTACCATAATATTACTGTACCCATAGTGTAACGTCCAGTTTTGAGAACCTAATAAAAAAAAATAAAAAAAAAAATGTCTACCCGAGCCGAAGGCGAGGGTTGACAGTCGGAACAAGTTGCAATGACGGTTCCGCACTTGTACTGAACGACTATTTTTAATACAGTTGCGAAAAATGAAGCAATTTAATAAAATAATAAAAAAACGATTTGCTTTTTTCTCTTCTCTCCACGCAATAAGTTCGTCGTATATGCATGTAGCGACTTTTTGACTTTTCCGGTAAAATTTTCTCCGAAGCATTTTGTGCAATTATACTGAGTTCCGGTGGTGTTAATTCAAAAAAACTAGGGTCGAAATTACTCATTTTGTGCAACAAACAAATAAACTCGCAAAGAAAATTTCTGAAAAATGGCGCCAACCGTAGAATATAAGCAGTGATTTTTTTTTCTTCACCCATTCTGGAAGGCAAAGGGAACTATACCCATACAGCCAAGTCTTCGGTAGATTTTTTTTATTGATATGAATTGAAAATGAAATTTAATGAGATGAAATGAAATGAAACCTAACATTCAATCAAATCATTCAATCTGTTAATGAAATAAATTAGTAGCTTCTTTTTAGAAATAATACGTATTTGCATAAATCATAAAAACTCGATGAATTTTTTTAGTAAAAACCTCATGGTTGGTTTTTCTTTTTATAACGCTTTTATTAGCTTCACCTGTATGTATGTATGTATGTATGTAACCGACCCCTTTGAGCTCGATTTTGTCCTACTTTGAACGATCAGATTTGATTCAAACTTTGCACACCTGTCAAAGGTCGATGACAATGCAATAATATGAAAAAAAAAATGAAAAAAAATGAAAAGAAATAAAAAAGATAAAAAAAAAACCTACTTTGAACGATCAGATTTGATTCAAACTTTGCACACCTGTCAAAGGTCGATGACAATGCAATAATATGCAAAAAAAAAACTAAAAAGTAAAAAATAAAATTATAGTTTAAAAAACTAAAAAAAACGCTTTTATAACTAATTGAACTAAAAAGTTTAAAATAAACGACGCTTTTTGTAAAATAATATAAATTTTCAATTGATTATTACAGTTTTATTTTAAACTTTTTAGTTCAATTAGTTATAAAAGCGTTTTTTTTTTAGTTTTTTAAACTATAATTTATTAGACATTATTTTGACAGTTGGGAAAGAAAAAGCACTAGTGCGGCTATTACACACTTGTGCTTTTTTTTTACCTTTCGTAAAAAAAAGCACAAGTGTGTAATAGCCCACATCCCGAACGCTATACGTCCCTGCAATACGCCACTTTTTGAGCAACTGTATTAAAAACATTATTTTATTTTAATCCACATTAATGATCAACTCATGTAATGGACGAAAATGTGATTGTACTGTTGACAGATATGACACTTAAATCTTATCAAAAGTAATAGTGACGCCGTCGACAATGCAATCTCTTAACACACACACATTTACACATTTTAAGCAATAAATTTTCATTTCATTTTTAAAATAGTAGACCGGTTCAATGAAAACCACTTATTACTGCGAAATGATAGAACTCGTGAACACCACTCTACAAAATTCCTAAAGTCATTAAAAATGATTCTAAGGACTTCCATTTCCATAATAATTTAAAAAAACTATTCTTATCCAATAATACTATTCTGTGGACAAAATACCTAACCGATAAGATACCTCCATGTAAGTGATTTTTCCATAATAGGTGGATAATTTAAGAATTTAAAGTTGCATTGAACATTATTTTCATACTTACTTTATCGAGACATTTGAAACATATCCTCATAGCTCAGTTGGTGGTAGCTCTACCTCCGTCGCTGGAGGGCGTCCCATAGCACAGACTTAGCTCCACAATATGATTACTATTATTATTGTTTAGTGTTAGAGTAAGGAATGTGTTATTAGGTAGTTTAGTTTAGTTTAGTTTAGTTTAGTTTAGTAGACGTAGATGTAGTGTCGGCACTTACTCTTCTCCATGAGGAACAGGTACCCGGCCAGCGAGGCGCTCCCCGTGCCTTCCTCCCCGCCTTCTTCTTCTTTGCTCTGTCAACACAACAAGCAAGCCTCACTCAACTCTACGCAACTCAACTCAACTCAACGCAACATAAACCACTACCATAATAGTGAAGTCATGTTGTATTGTACGGATATGCAACAACAATACACAGGCTAGGGGGCTAGGGGGCTAGGGGGATGGACAGGGCAAACATCCATGTATTATAAACTAGATACAGCGCAGCGTTGCATGTGAACACAGCGCGAGCTTACTTTCCTTTCATATCGAAAGAAATGCCCTATCTGAAACCTTACTGGTACAGTGGTTATTCTTACAGTTCTCGAAAACTCCCATGGCTTGGTATGGTTCCTTGGCCGGTTTTAAGGGCGGGATGTTCAATCTCGTTCTGAAACATAGCTGGAGAGAGACAGAGAGGGTGGGGTGTACCAGCAAGGTTGCAGGATTGGCTTGTGTTGGATGCTGTGGGTCGGCTTACCATCTGGCGCACCTCCATGATCTTCTTCATGAGCGACTCGGTCTGCTTGCTGGTCTCCTCGAAGTTGCCCCGCGTCTGCGAACGCACACACGCACGAGGCACGTTAGTACACACGCACACACACACACACACACGCATGCTGCTACAGCGGAGGCGAGGGGACCGCTCCTCATGACGCGATCGCATGTATCGGTTAGGAGCATCGGTAACGACACTCGCTACTATCTTAAGATTTGTAATAAGTCAGCAAGCCTCTTCTCTAGCGCACGGTTCATTAGTGCACGCTCCACGCCATTAACTCTCACACAGGAACACTCACTCGCTAAAAGTTGAAATAAAACATGCGCCTAAGTAAGTAGTGAACAACTGTAGTCTATGGCGAGTGGGAAGGGTACAGTTACAATCAAATCAAAATACAAACATGTTACTGGAGCATTCAATGGATGAGTCGCGAAGACGAGACGATAAGGCCTCAATGTTGGCGAGTGATTAGTGATGCCTCAATGATGTAGGTAAGGCCGCTCAGAGCGCAGGACGCAGGGACTTATTGCAGAGGCGAGGCGGGTCACATTACGATGATGATACCATGTACTTACCTACCGAACGAATGCTATCTAACAATCTCCTGATATCGGACCGGATCACTACAGCGACAGAAGAAAAAACTACGAATCAAAAGCGATAATCATGAACATTATAAATGGTTGGAATGATGCGACAGTGGACGTGGCCCGAGAGGTGAGGATATGTACTTGTGTGTCGCTGCCTGTGTGCGCGCCCCCTAGCAGAGGACGCACGGGGCGGCGCCGGCTAGCGGGCGGCCATTGGGACCTGTCGACGCACACACGCGCTATCAGCTCGGACGCACGCGCTAGGGTTGTTCACTTTGGCTTATGCACAAAAAACTATCGTGATAGAGACACTCGTATCTAGTTATTTGATTTATTTTGGAAAATAACACTGGAAGAAAAATATAAACTAATTACAACTAAAATATTTTAACTAACTAATACAAATTAGTGAAAATTCTGATAATTCATAGTTTAATGTTGAATTTAAACAACCGTCCTCTGAACAGTTACATTATGCAGCTGCAGGTCGCGCACGCGCGGCTCGGCGTCGGCGTGGATGTCGTGCGCGCTGTGGATACGCACCCGCTGGATCCGCAGCTGCAGGTCGGCTCGGCGTCGGCGTGGATGTCGTGCGCGCTGTGGATACGCACCCGCTGGATCCGCAGCTGCAGGTCGGCTCGGCGTCGGCGTGGATGTCGTGCGCGCTGTGGATACGCACCCGCTGGATCCGCAGCTGCAGGTCGGCTCGGCGTCGGCGTGGATGTCGTGCGCGCTGTGGATACGCACCCGCTGGATCCGCAGCTGCAGGTCGGCTCGGCGTCGGCGTGGATGTCGTGCGCGCTGTGGATACGCACCCGCTGGATCCGCAGCTGCAGGTCGGCTCGGCGTCGGCGTGGATGTCGTGCGCGCTGTGGATACGCACCCGCTGGATCCGCAGCTGCAGGTCGCGCACGCGCGGCTCGGCGTCGGCGTGGATGTCGTGCGCGCTGTGGATACGCACCCGCTGGATCCGCAGCTGCAGGTCGGCTCGGCGTCGGCGTGGATGTCGTGCGCGCTGTGGATACGCACCCGCTGGATCCGCAGCTGCAGGTCGGCTCGGCGTCGGCGTGGATGTCGTGCGCGCTGTGGATACGCACCCGCTGGATCCGCAGCTGCAGGTCGGCTCGGCGTCGGCGTGGATGTCGTGCGCGCTGTGGATACGCACCCGCTGGATCCGCAGCTGCAGGTCGGCTCGGCGTCGGCGTGGATGTCGTGCGCGCTGTGGATACGCACCCGCTGGATCCGCAGCTGCAGGTCGGCTCGGCGTCGGCGTGGATGTCGTGCGCGCTGTGGATACGCACCCGCTGGATCCGCAGCTGCAGGTCGGCTCGGCGTCGGCGTGGATGTCGTGCGCGCTGTGGATACGCACCCGCTGGATCCGCAGCTGCAGGTCGCGCACGCGCGGCTCGGCGTCGGCGTGGATGTCGTGCGCGCTGTGGATACGCACCCGCTGGATCCGCAGCTGCAGGTCGCGCACGCGCGGCTCGGCGTCGGCGTGGATGTCGTGCGCGGTGTGGTGGAAGGTCCACCAGCCGAACACGAAGCCCAGCAGCGTCTCCACCAGCTCGAACTTCTTGCGCTCCTGCACGCCCTGCAGCTGGAACACGTACTCCAGCGACGCCTGGCAGAAGTCACGCTCCGCCATCTCCATCGCCGCGTCCGCCTGACCACAACAACACAATGCAACTCATCACACAACGCATAATAATACTGATAGTAATGTAGTCCACATCGACTACAGCAAAGCCTTTGACAAGATTGAGCACAGGCTGCTCTTGTTCAAATTCCATATTTTTGTAAAAATATGGAATTTGAACAAGAGCAGCAACAAGAGCAGGTTTAAAAGTAACTTGCTCCAATGGTTTTCTCCTTAGATCGATAATCAAAAAGAAAGATAATCTTCAACTATCATCATCAATAACTACATTTGAAGCTGGGATTTTATACCTAGTGGTGTGCCACAGAGTTCTCAACTTCAAGAATACACACTAAAATTACCTCCTGGAAGACGGCGTCCGGCTTCTTGATGTTGAGTGAGAGCGTGCGCTCCTGCGTCTGACAGAACTTGCCCGTCTTCTTGTCGAACTTCTTCTTGCCTTCCTGGAACCGACAACACGACACCTTTCAACCACTGTTCACTACCATCATCAACTACTACTTTAGATAGGGCGTTGACCAGACCGTGTATCATCCGGGAGGAGGATGAAGGTGGGACCGATCGCAACGATACGGCGGCCTTGTTAGCTTCCTCCAGCCTCGCGGTGGTTTTAGTATTTCGGGAATCATCCGTGTTCTTAAACTGAGCTTACTTTTTTATTTAGCTAACTAACCGCTCAAATTATGTTACTACCGGCATCGTGGGCCACAGATGTCAATGAGGGGGATGGATGAGGATAGCCCAAGATCGAATGAAATGGTAAAAGCAAAGAGAGCTCTATGCCCAGCAGTGGATTAAGGCGGGCTGCGGATGATGATGGTCAGATCAGCAGCCTCACCGCCAAGTTCTATTAGATTTACCGAGCGTTCATGAGCCTTGAGTGAAGGCTGGCAGCCGACTGGTTGGTGTGGTGGTACGGCTGCTGGTCCAGTTAGGTATGGTAGTGCTAGTGGTAGGGGTTAGAGTGTGGTGTGGTGTACCTTGACGGCGCCGATGTGCTCCTTGCGGAAGCGCTCCAGCGGCTGGATGATCTGGTCGTGCGCGCGCCCCAGCTGCAACACAACACGCGCGCGCAAGGGTTACCATCGACTCGCTCGCACACACACATTTTTAAACTCATATTAAACAACACAACCCATTTATTTAAAAAAAATACGACTTTAGCTTCGAGCGGAGCTAAAGTACAAAACCCGTAAGTCATGCCAGTCAAGATCACGGACGTTTGCTGTCTGTTCTTGCGCCGCCGGCTTAGTAACGTGGAACTGGCATCTAGAATATTCTAGCTTAAAGACATTTCAAAGTGATCCTTGCGATTTAAGTGAAGTGGTAATCATCACTTATGGGACCTACATAATATTATTAGTATTACAGATCCCGCAAGTTACCAAGTTAGCATCGTGCCCCCTGCCCTATAATGCACTGGCATGCGTCCATAAACGTGAGGCAGGTGGTACAGGTGTACTGCTTACAAAACGTACGACAATGATTACAAAATAATATCATCTCATTGCTCTCTTGGTTGGATCACTTTGATGGAGGTAATAATAACCTGTTGTTTACAAACGAATAAATGAATAAGAGGAAAAGGAACGTTCAAAGCAGATCTCATCGACCGCGCGAGATACCACTTCCCTTTATTAGAATCGTCGGATATCGCGGAAGCTTTTACAATGTTATTGAGATAGCATTGCTATTATAATAGCTACCTCCGTATAAACAAAGCGGGCACATGGCTCGCCCGCCGCCGCCGCCTCCACACCACCGCATATCTGCTACAGTGACTGTACAAGCATGTGTGTTTACTCTGATATCCGCAGGCACACACGCATGCACGGAACGGAAAACTCAGTGATTGAGACATCGATATACATGTACTAGATCCAGACATGCGCCGAGCGAGCGTCGTCCTCGTCCCATCGACAGGTGACAATGGATCGCGCTAATGACTGTTCATAATTAAAAGCGCTAATATAACGACGTGCCTACACCGCGAAGTCATTAGAAAGACATACTCATCGGCCGTTATGCCGGCCGCCACCGCCACCGCCACCCGGCTCGCGTGAAGCTACCGGCATGTGAGTGGAGCTCGGAGAATAGTGAAAGATAAACTAAACTTTAGAAAGCCATATTGTTAGCGGACAATGCCTGCCCTGGGAGTTTGGAAGTTGAGCCTTTGAAACCGTCGCGAGTTATCAGGCTCGACGCATTAGTGGCTGTAGGTGCCTACAAGCTTTATTGAACTTCATTGCTGGGCTGAGGAAAACGTTAGCCCAGCAGTGGGATAAGGCGTGATAGAAAATAAGAAAATTGGACCGCTGACTTTTCATTCGAACTAGTCTAGTCAGGCTCTTCGACGGCAATAACGTTATGCAATAATTAGGTATATGAACACAAGCGGCTAAATGCGGCGGACGCTCATTTCAATAAATTAAATAAGCAGGTCACTTTCCATTATCAGAGTATGGAGCGACACGCCAGTCTCGGCGGCTCCTGCGTTACGCAACGACACCTCAACAAACAAACAAACCTGTCCGTTATATAACTCTGCGAAAGGATCCTGTCGATCACTTATTGATTTAATTGAATTATTGATGAGTGAAACTTTATTATGATATCTCAGGGGATATCCATCGTGCTTAGGGATTAGTCGTTTATATTTAAAATTGGTAATTTGGTTGGAGTATGAAGTTCCCCACGTTTTGGATAAGAGTATTTTCTGATTGATGAATGGTAAATGAAAATGTTTCGATGTGAAGGCAGTGCGTGAGTGCGTAAGTGAGATTATTCAAAAGCAGCCTTCATTGTGAACGAACGACAGATACCGAGACCAGGCTAGAGCACGCTAGGCTACCTTCGTAGGGGGACGACGGCAGGCAACCATCTCGCATAACTAATAGCCTCTCGCGATAGAGCGTCCCTCTCATTAGCAAGCAGCGCAGCGGAAGAGGCGCGGCGAGCACTCCCCCGGCCACCGACGCCACCGACGCCACCGACTCCACCGAGGCAGGCACTGGAGCAGCGTTCTCTTGTCGAGGTCCACAAATTGGAACCCATAATTATGATCGTTCATGGCTTAGCTGCCAGAACTTGGGAAGCAAACCTCTATACAAAATTATCCGCCGTCGTGGAAACCGAGGGTTGTTGGGAGGTCGTTTTGTATTGGGGCTACGTAACTTCCCCTGCGCAACTCTAGGGGCTGACCCGAGAGGGAGTTGGAGTGGTTCAAAGGTCGGAGAGTTTAGTAACGAGTGTAGGTCGACCGCGGCCGAGGCACGCACGGCGACCGACACCGCATTATCTGTAGGTAACGTACCTGCCTACAATCTACATTATTCTCTACTCTATAGTATAAGGCCCGGTGTACACGGAAAGAGTAGCTAGCACTGCCAGCAAGCTACTCTACCCCTTGCCTTCACCGCACATTTCGGAGCCGTTTTTTTTTTAATCCTACGGGGCTTTTTTTATGCAACTAGCTGATGGATCAAGCATGCCCATATGCTTGATCTATCAGCTACCTGATGTTAAGTAGTAACCATTGCCTATTATATTTCGTGCTACGTCCTCGATATTAGTAACCTGAAAAATAACTTTTATTAAAATATTCACATATTGTAGTAACGCCTAAGTACTACCACTCTTTTACACTAAATTTGAAAGATATTGGTTCCATTTCCTGTTTCCGGCATCCGGTCGGTCACACAGTTGCTCAGTCGTTCGTTCGTATCGACTCAGTCGTTCGTTCGCCCACACTTCATTCGTCTTTTAGTGCTTCACCGCTCAACACTACCCGCACAATAAAAGTGAATTTTGTTCTACAAAGCGTACTTTAGATAAAATTGCCGAAAAGGAAACGATCGATCACGAATAATTTCGAGCGTTTTCAAAAGAAAATGAAGAAGCTCGATCGAGAAGTGATCAAGTCTCGTCGAGGTCGAAGGAAAAACCGCCATCAAGGGAAATGTCACCTTCTTCGCGAGAATAACAAGGTATTCATATTTATATCTTTATTAAGTGAACAACAAAATGTTGCCGGTACCTACGCTTTGCGTATACTTCTGTGAGGATTATATACCTTACTAAGTATATTTTATCATGTACCTACCTGCACATGATCTGTAACTCAAGCTGCTTTTAAGGACTGTCTCATCACAAGCAATTAATCTTTGTTTGCGTAGTTTTCTGTGGAAACTATGCCTTACCTTACTTATGTAATCAACCAATAAGAATATAATTTTATGTAGGTACCTAGATATGCTATGTAACTCGAGCTGCTTTTAAGGGCTGTCTCATCACAAGCAATTAATCTTTGTTTGCGTATTTTTCTGTGGGAACTATACCTTACCTTACTCAGGTAATCAACCATTAAGAATATAATTTAATATGTAGATACTTAGACATGCTATGTAACTCGAGCTGCTTTTAAGGGCTGTCTCATCACAAGCAATTAATATTTGTTTGCGTATTTTTCTGTGGGAACTATACCTTACCTTACTCAGGTAATCAACCATTAAGAATATAATTTAATATGTAGATACTTAGACATGCTATGTAACTCGAGCTGCTTTTAAGGGCTGTCTCATCACAAGCAATTAATCTTCGTTTGCGGATTTTCCTGTGGGAACTATACCTTACCTTACTTAGGTAATCAACCATTAAGAATATAATTTATTATGTAGATACCTAGACATGCTATGTAACTCGAGCTGCTTTTAAGGGCTGTCTCATCACAAGCAATTAACCTCGGTTTGCGCATTTTTCTGTGGGAACTATGCCTTACCTTAGTTAGGTAATCAACTATTATGAATATAATTTTATGTAGTTACCTAGATATGCTATGTTACTCGAGCTGCTTATAAGGGCTGCCTCATTACAAGCAATTAATCTCGGTTTGCGCATTTTTTCTGTGGGAACTATACCTTACCTTACTTAGGTAATCAACCATTAAGAATATAATTTATTATGTAGATACCTAGACATGCTATGTAACTCGAGCTGCTTTTAAGGGCTGTCTCATCACAAGCAATTAATCTCGGTTTGCGCTTTTTTCTGTGGGAACTATGCCTTACCTTAGTGAGGTAATCAACCATTATGAATATAATTTTATGTAGGTACCTAGATATGCTATGTTACTCGAGCTGCTTATAAGGGCTGTCTCATTACAAGCAGTTTATCTCGGGTTGCGCATTTTTTCTGTGGGAACAATACCTTATCTTACTTAGGTAATCAACCATTAAGAACATAATATTATGTGTAGGTACCTACCTAGATACGCTATGTTACTTGAGCTGCTTATAAGGGTTTTCTTATCACAAGCAATTAATCTCGGTTCACGTATTTTTCTGTGGGAACTATACCCTACCTTACTTAGGTAATCAACCATTAAGAATATAATTTATTATGTAGATACCTAGATATGCTATGTAACTCGAGCTGCTTTTAAGGGCTGTCTCATCACAACCAATTAATCTTGGTTTGCGTATTTTTCCGTGGGAACTATACCTTACCTTACTCAGGTAATCAACCATTAAGAATATAATTTTATGTAGGTACCTAGATATGCTATGTTACTCGAGCTAGCTGCTTTTAAGGGCTGTCTCATCACAAGCAATTAATCTTGGTTTGCGTATTTTCCTGTGGGAACTATACCTTACCTTACTCAGGTAATCAACCATTAAGAATATAATGTTATGTTGGTACCTAGATATGCTTTGTTACTCGAGCTGCTTTTAAGGGCTGTCTCATCACTAGCAATTAATCTCGGTTTGCGTATTTTTCTGTGGGAACTATACCTTACCTTACTTAGGTAATCAACCATTAAGAATATAATAATATGTAGGTTCCTAGATATGTACCTACATAAGATATGATCTGTCTCATCACAAGCAATTAAACCTGGTTTGCGTTTTTGCTTTGAGAACTATACCTACCTTACTTAATGCTGTGGCGCATCGACCCAAAGTGGATCTTGGTAGAAGTAGGCCTCTGACACCAGACTCCGCTAGGCTTCTTTGTCCAGGCTTCCGCGTAATTGCTGGCTCCGAGTTCTTTCAGGCACTTTTTGACTTCGTCGCCTTATCGGTACCTGGGACAACCAACGGGCCTACGTCCGTTGGGCCTGCCTGTGTACGCGCGCCTGACTGCACGATCCTCTCCCATACGGAGTACGTGCCCGAGCCATCGGAGTCTTGCGGCTTTAGTCTCTCCTATGATGCTAGGCTCAGCCACAAGGTCTTCAACCTCTTGGTTAATTCGAACACTCCATAATCCGTCTTCCCTTTGAGTAGGTCCTAGAATTTTGAGGTAGATCTTCCTTTCCGCCACTAGCAACTTTTTGCTCTTCTTTTTGTCCCTTACCTTACATAATCGACGGTACTTACAAAGTGTATGCGCGTGATTCTTTGAGAATTATGTCTTACGCCTCCGCCGAGGATGACCCGCCACCGATAGACTCTGTGAGGTACGCAGGTCAACTGGCTTTATCCCATAAGCAATGTTCTCTGATTAGGTACTTCAGATTCATTTATCTTAGACTGCATTAAATGCTATCAGATTAAATTCTCCCAGCCAGTCTTTCAAAACCAATTACCTAATCTCGTCAACTACTCTGACGTAGACGAAGGTCATCTTAATGATTCCATCAACAGCCTTCTCCTAAACGGAGCAATCACAGAATGAACTCTTTGTGATGGACATTTAATTTTCATCTCTTCAGTTTTCTTAAGACTAAAACCTAATGGAAACATGCGCTTTATATTGAACTTGAATAATCTTAATAAATTTATCAATACCAGCCATTTCAAAATTGAAGATCTTCATACAGCTGTAAAACTAGTGTCTAACGATTTTTACTTAGCCACTATAGACAATGAAAGACGCATATTTTCTAATAAGCAAGAACGACTGGAAGTACCTTAGGTTTACTTAGAAAGACAAAACTTATCAATTTGGGATAAATACTGCCCCATATAATATATTCACCAAGCAAAGAAGCTCGTGGTGAAATTATTGAGTTATGCTGGTTATATATTATTATCTACAATATATCTAGATGATGTTTTATTGATAGGACGTTCTTACAATGAATGCATGGATAATGTAAACACCACACTCAATCTGCTTGAAGCTCTAGGCTTCATAATTAATTTGGAAAAAGTAGTTTAATACCATCTACTTCATGTAAATTTTTAGGGTATGAACCTTAAAAATGATTATGAAATCATGCTATGCAAATAGGCTTACCTACTGACAGATAAACAACATCGTATACAAAGGGAAATAGAATGGTTTCCTAAAAAATATCACTGTAAAATCAGGAGATTTGCAGAATTCTTCTTCTTCTTCTTAATGATGGCATCTGTCCATTTCGGATCAATTTTGCCAGTGTCAAGTGATCCTCACTTGATAACAAGTCAGTCAATGGTTAAGTCGGCCTTAATTAGCTTTGGAAAAAAAAAAAAAAAAAAAAAAAAAGCTATGCGACTTTCCACAATGTCAGAAAACGGATTTGCAGAATTGAATTAATTGGATTATTAGTATCTTCATGTCCAGCTGTCTCTGTGTTACACATGAAATAATTTGAACGTCAAAAGTTCCTAAACTTATTGCCTGACAGCGATTTTGACAGAATCATGACTCTCTTACCGTCCCTAGCAAATGACTTTCAATGGTGGCTTCACACCATTAAAAACCCTGTCCACAGAATCCGTGAGAATAACACGACTGTAGGGATCTTTTCTGACGCCTCAAAGACGGGGTAGGGGACCGCATGTGGGGATGAACCGCGAGCGGCCCTTGGACCGGAAGAGAATCTGATCTTCACATTAACTAGCTTGTATTGTTAGCTGCCTACTTCGCCGTCAAAATATGTACAAAACACTTAAAGAACTGCCAAATTATGTTACGAGTAATTATGTTAACTCTACCGCTGTATCATACATCAACAAAAATTCTCTCACGTAACACATACTGCTAATAAGCTTTGGCAATGGTGTGACTCAAAAAGAATCTTTGTGTTTCCATCTTACATTAAATCTAGTTTCAACAACGGCTCCTCGTCTCAGATGTTATAAGATTCAGCCCTGGTGAACGAGTTTTTTCATTCCAGCAGCAGCCGAAACATCCAGTCAAAACTTTAAACCTTGGACGTAACCAACTTATCTTAAATAGCCCCTTTGTCGATGAAAAGCCACAAATATGTCCAGTTAAGTGCCTTATTAGCTATATTTATAAAACCAAATCTTTGCGAAAAAGCAATACCCTGCATGTTAGCTTCACATAAAACTGTAATCGCCCAGACGATAAGTCGCTGGATAAAAGAGCACATTGCAAGATAGTGGCATTGATGTATCAGCATTCTCAGCTCATAGCACGTGACACGCTGTTACGTCGTACGCCGTTGTCGTACGTAGAACTCAGGCATTAGCAAATGCAATTATATATCCTGCATAACTTCATGAAAGTTATTATAACTGTTAAAATTATACATAGTTACATTATAACTAGGTATAAATTAGTGAATTACCTATTATTATTACTCTATACCATCTCTTAGATAGTAAGATATGATTTGATTGAGTAACTATTAGTTGTCTAGTTTTGTTTGTGAAAACACTTAAATATAATATTATATTTTTCTAAAATTTACAAACAAGCGTTATTCATAATATTTCCTGACCTTTCATGGCTCTCAAAGTCTACAATATGTGAATATTTTAATAAAAGTTATTTTTCAGGTTACTAATATCGAGGACGTAGCACGAAATATAATTAGTGATTAAACGAACTTACCTGTAAGTGAAGTTCTATCACAATTATATGAGTGCTACGTCCGAAGATATTAGTAACATACACCCTCCCACCCACCCTCGGAAAGGTCTAGGAAATAGCTGTTAGCTTGGTTCAGACTAAAACGAATGAAGTATGGGCGAACGAACGACTGAGTCGATACGAACGAACGACTGAGCAACTGTGTGACCGACCGGATGCCGGAAACAGGAAATGGAACCAATATCTTTCAAATTTAGTGTAAAAGAGTGGTAGTACTTAGGCGTTACTACAATATGTGAATATTTTAATAAAAGTTATTTTTCAGGTTACTAATATCTTCGGACGTAGCACTCATATAATTGTGATAGAACTTCACTTACAGGTAAGTTCGTTTAATCACTAATTATAAAGCATTGCCACGTAGGTCACGTCATGTCAGGTACGATGCACTGCCCTGCGTCCATCAATTTGCGGTTTTTCGAGAATGAGTATCAAATTGAAAATATCCATAATCTATTGTTGGTCCGCTGGTAGAGTATGATGTTAAATTTTATTTTTTATTTCAGTTACTAAATTTATTGTAATAAGTTTAGAACTTAAAATTTGGAGGAAAAAAGAAAGGAGAAACAGTTTCCTCTTGTCTATATTATAAACAAAAGGAAACTGGTTTTTCCAACAAATATATTTGGTATTTGATGGTAGTTGAGTAACTGTGCCCGTGTAGAGAGAGGCGCTTGACGCGTGTTCAGGAGGCTGCGTGTGATATCGCTAATAGCTGCGGCGGCTCACGTGACGCGCGCCCCAAATACCATTCATGAAAGGCAACGCAACGCAACGCAACGCAACGCAACGCAACGCAACGCATCACTATGCATATACACGCACGCCATCCTGCATCTGTTAGCTGATTCATTTACTGACACTGAATTCATTAACTCGATTACGAGAGATATGTGTGAGGTATGTGTCCTGTGTCAGTAATATAGGATGTGTGATGCATTGGCTGGGGTTATGAATTAAGCGACCACTTTAGAATAGGAATCGGGGTCACCTCCATTGTCAAGTGATTCGAAGGTATCCCTGTTTGTTCTAAGGTCTTGGGGTTCGAATCCGGTATTACTAGTGCATCAGTCAATTATTTGAGTCATATTTGAGCTATGCTCCGAAAATGTGGAGATAAACCTGAGATCAGCATGGTGAGACAACCAGTTAGTAGTTTTTCTAGCGGTAGCGTTGACGGACACTATTTACAGTACTCTCGAGTCTTCGATCAATAATAGTAGTAGGTACTATTTAAGATCGAAGTCTCGAGTAAAGGTGGAACATTAAGCAACTATCTGATAGGAATCAATCGATAACTAAACGAGAAGGACAACACGTCGCGTAACGACGTTTCATCACTTATCACATTACGGGTGCTTGTCTAACGTGCCTAGTATAGCATGTGGTAATGATTGTGTGCGTTCAATGATATCCGGCGACTTGTGTGACCGCGCAGAGGAAGGCGAGGCCGGATCGTGTTCACATTCAAGGTTCGCTGGGTCGTGTTGTGTCGGAGGTATTGTACCTAGCGCGACCGCTGCACACTGCGCCGACCGACGACAGTGAGAGTGCCCGTTCGTGCCGCGAATAGAAAGTGTTCGTGAAGGTCGCCCACGCACACGACACGACGCATGTTTACCAACAACGAGCACATGTCATGCATGATCCCACGACGCTACGGGACGCTACGTGACGCTACGGGACGCTACGGGACGCTAACCGAGCCCTCAGCAACCTACACTCTCTAATGAAAAGGCATTCATT
The DNA here is from genome assembly GCA_939531255.2 of Thera britannica. Lineage (NCBI taxonomy): Eukaryota > Metazoa > Arthropoda > Insecta > Lepidoptera > Geometridae > Thera > Thera britannica. The sequence goes on along the minus strand of OW618043.2, from coordinate 20,265,398 downwards.
CAAACAAGGATCATTTAGAAACGTTCATTATGTGAATCATAGGCCAGCTTCACGCGATCGAGCCGAAAACTAAGTCCGTAAAGAGTACCATAAGCAAAGTCTATTACCTAACTAACATCATCTTGTTGACGATAATATAATTGATAATGATTCTGCGCAAATAACTTTTTTTTTTTTTTTTTTTTTATTTATTTACCATTTTAACATATACCTACATATTACATTAGTTTGTTAAAAATAGCATCTAAAAACCACTAAGGTTTGTGCTGATGCTATCACGAGCGCGTTACTTAATCTATACTTAAACAACCTAGTTGAACCTACCTAAACCTTCTATCGTTTTCATAATTTTATCTGTCTAGTAAATGGATACCTAAACTGAGGAGCTAGGTAGTTATGTAGTTATGACCGTAATTATTTCACACCAGCAAGCATAATTATGTAAATAACCATTACCTACTGTCGTAAACCAATTACGGTCAAAAAATGCTTCTTTAATTTGTTTTTTATATTGGTTGGTGTCAAACTGTTGCGTAAATCCAAAGGTAAGCTATTGATAAGCCGGGCGACAATAAAATCAGTTGTACGCTCGCCGTACGCATTGTTCGCGCGAGTCACACAAAGCTGGTTTCTAGAAATGGCTCGAGTGTATACAGGGTGTTCAATCGGGCTTAATGAAGAATTATTAAAAAATTGTTCTTTTAGTATTAAAAAATTAACTTGAGTATGAACGGGTAAAACTTTACAATGATTAAAAAGGCCATTGTCATTGTCGTGAAATTGATTTTTTATTTTGGGTGAAACTAGGGTCTTAAGAATTCGTAATTGTAATTTATAAATGTCATCCAGGTATGTTTTATAAGTTCGAACTCTGATAGCCAAATAGTTAGAATAGAGAGAGGCGATGTTGTAACGCACCCGCGAGTGGCGGTGACTGTGAGACAGGTGGCCGACACCAATCGGCACATAGCGGCGCCAAGTTCCCTTGACATTGGCTCCTATCGGCGGAGGAAAGTCGAGCCATCCGCGAGCCTGTCGCCGTCGCCGACCCACAGTCGGTTTCTAACGCTAACTTTATACTATATAACAACCAGAGTACAGGTTTGAGATTTCTAACGAACACGCAAACGCGTTAACAAGTTAAGTTATATGTAGACCTACCGTAGTGCAAACTGATGTTATAGTAAGTATGCTAAATGGTAAGCGAGGTACCTACGAGTACATGCGTCGCACATTCGATAAAGTGCTTTATTTCAAGATACAACATAATCTTATCTGACTCAAATTACTTTCCGGTTGAACTGGCCGAAGTGCCAGCTAGATCATATGTAGCTTTTTTTATTATGTAGCTTTTGTGGCTATGTTGTTATTGTACTAACCGAGTCGTGGCTACATTTTCGTTAATGGGTCTAAAAAGTTGTTCAGAAGGTCGGTTCAGCCTTGCTCTGTGTGTGTGGTGCTGGTGTGTGGTGTGTGTGGTGTGTGTGGTGTGTGTGGTGTGTGTGGTGTGTGTGGTGTGTATGTATGAGGTGATAGTGAGCTCGCTCGTGCGTGGACTCACCATGCGCTCCCGCTCGTCCTCGATGGTGCGGATGAGGTGCGCGAAGTGGTGCAGCGAGCGCGAGATGACGCGCTCGTCCTCCGTCATGGAGGCGCCGATGCACGCGAACTCGAACTGCTCCATGCTGGCCGCCAGCGCCAGCTGCGCCGCGCTCAGGCCTGTCCACCAACACAACACGACACGACACTGTAACCACGTCCTATACGCGACGCATTCAGCACCCTCCACTGCTGGACATAGGCAAGAGTTGAGGGCGCGGCGATCGTATAATATTATGTCTATGGGTACATGGCATGAGGATCAATCTCTTTGAAGGCGTAACAAATCAACGCACCGAAAACTCCTGAAAGAGTTTTATTTTATACAACTAGCTGATGGAACACGCATATGGCCCGCCTGATGTTAAGTGGTAACCATCGCCCATAACAAAGCATTGCTTCGTAGGTCACGCACATCAAGAACGTGCCCTATGATAAGTTATTTATTTTATTTTATTATTGATTACATCCAGCATCGATGCACTAACTAACGACTGTAATTCTGAAAATACCTATATGTGGGAGGAGGCCCAACAGCACTAGAATTAGGACCTACACTTCTTCAAATTGATAATGATAATGGCTCATCTCCATCAGCCAAGAGGGCATCCTGCACACAGACACAGACACAGACACAGGCCTCCCCTCTACATTTCTGGGATTAACTATTTCCAGTAATTTCCTTACAATGTCGTAGTACGTGACTTTGTCAACTATGCGATGTGAATGCGACTTCAACTATTGACCAAAGATTATAAAGTAAGAGGTCCCTCATCCCTCACGAACTAGCGATGACTAGCTACCTAAATGAGGCTTTCAAGCAAGTGGTAATGAGATGAGTGGTAGCTTGCTGCGGTGGACACTATAGAGCCGCGCCGCGCCGTGAGCTGCGAGCGAAGGTAATGGGTAGGTGGGTAGTAGGTGCAGGTACCCGCCGCTACATGGTACACGCTTCAAGGCCCGCACTCAACATTCGGCGCGATAGCGGGCGCGGGCGCGGGCGAGGCCGCGGCATGCGGCATAGCGCTCATTCATTTATTTAAACAAACCTAGCTACACACACCTAGTGCTACTTCTGTGTACCTAACACATATTCCTAATCTTGAAAGTATATTTTTGCTCTTCGATATTATTATGTAAGTATCAAAAGCCGTTTTTAAAATAAAGTCAAATTGAATTTAGAACATCGTGTGCACTAAGTTTGTGAATTCAAATCATCATTAAAGCTATTACTTCCCACTACTTCTACCTCCATGACCTCCAACCACCACCTGACGGTACCTACTTATTTGACTTAGGGATAAGTTAGGATTTATTTGATTTGTTCGCGGAATTCTAGATTACTGAATAAAACGGTTGACAATAATAAATGATGTGGAATGAAGTGCTCTAGTGCGTGATACAATAGCTTCCGCCAAGCGCAGAATGATGGCTAGCTCCAACAGTATACATACGGCTAGCAGATGGGACAGCCCATTAGGTACTAAATGACTGGGTGGCTGCCTTCATTAATCTCAATGACAGGCAAGTACCTAGGTATATTAAATAAAACAATGTACCGGCAGTCTTACCTATTTGTGTTAATTTAAACTCCGTGCATCTATTGGTTCCGTCTGCTTTTGTATATTATTTTATTTTATTATTTTTTGTGTGTTAGCTTTAAGTTTATGGGATCTATCTGAACACTAAATAAAACACTTTTTTTTTAAATTTTAATTTAAGCTTTAACACCTACGAGCCGGTATGACCGAGCTTCGCTCGGGTTTAAAAAAAAATAGTATTATTATTTGCCAATAGATGTCAGGAAGAGTCGTATCTTTATTGGCTTATTTTTAATTAACAACGCCTTCTAGCTTGCAGTTAGTTGCTCACAATCGCCAATAGATGGCAGGAACAGTCGTATATTGAGTTTATGTTTGATTATTGCAAAACACCAACTTCTCGTCATTTTCTAAAAATGAATCCTAGCTAGATCGATTTATCGCCCCCCGAAAACCCATGTATACTAAACTAGCTGTCACCCGCGACTTCGTCCGCGTGGTTAGTATAAAGTCATAGTTTGAGTTCGTTTAAAAGAAACTATTTTATGGTGGAAAGCGGACAACTATTGATATGTTTTCACTGTTTTTTTCGTATTTTTTGTGAGTTATTTTTCGTGAATTTGTCTTAGTGGCTCAGTTGGGTTATGTATGCGTTGGTTTTACATGACCAAGTGCTGATTACCTTAATTTTGAGTTTGCATTCAAAACTATATAAAGTGTGTTCGAAAGATGGTAAATGCTGTTGTAGCCGATTTTTTTCAGCTGTGTTTAGTTTTGGTATTATAGGTGCTTCCCGCGATTTTGTCTTAGTGTTTATCATGGGGTTTTTTGTAAACCTTTGTGTGTATTCAAACCTGGTGACAGATGCTGCGGTAGCAGATTTTTTTTAAAATGTTTTTTTGCGTATTTTGTAAAGCTCTTTTTCGTGATTTTATTTTAGTGGGTAATTTGGGCTATCGTATTCGTTGGTGTATATTCGAATCTTTTTTTTTAGTTTGACATGATCAAATGCAAGTTACCATCGTTTTGAGCTTGTACTTTAGAGCTTGTACTTTAGAGTGTATTTGAATTTGAAGGCGAGTGCTGTTGTAGCCGTTTTTTTTCAGCGGTGTTTAGTTTAAGTATGATAGATGATTCCCGCGATTTGTCTTGGTGGTTATCATCGGTTTTTTTGAAAACATTTGTGTGTATTAAAACCTGGTGACAAATGCTGCGGTAGCAAACAATTTTTTTATGTTTTTTTTGCGTATTTTGTAAAGCAATTATTTGTGATTTTATGTTATACTAGCTGTCACCCGCGACTTCGTCCGCGTGGTTAGTATAAAGTCATAGTTTGAGTTCGTTTAAAAGAAACTATTTTATGGTGGAAAGCGGACAACTATTGATATGTTTTCACTGTTTTTTTCGTATTTTTTGTGAGTTATTTTTCGTGAATTTGTCTTAGTGGCTCAGTTGGGTTATGTATGCGTTGGTTTTACATGACCAAGTGCTGATTACCTTAATTTTGAGTTTGCATTCAAAACTATATAAAGTGTGTTCGAAAGATGGTAAATGCTGTTGTAGCCGATTTTTTTCAGCTGTGTTTAGTTTTGGTATTATAGGTGCTTCCCGCGATTTTGTCTTAGTGTTTATCATGGGGTTTTTTGTAAACCTTTGTGTGTATTCAAACCTGGTGACAGATGCTGCGGTAGCAGATTTTTTTTAAAATGTTTTTTTGCGTATTTTGTAAAGCTCTTTTTCGTGATTTTATTTTAGTGGGTAATTTGGGCTATCGTATTCGTTGGTGTATATTCGAATCTTTTTTTTTAGTTTGACATGATCAAATGCAAGTTACCATCGTTTTGAGCTTGTACTTTAGAGCTTGTACTTTAGAGTGTATTTGAATTTGAAGGCGAGTGCTGTTGTAGCCGTTTTTTTTCAGCGGTGTTTAGTTTAAGTATGATAGATGATTCCCGCGATTTGTCTTGGTGGTTATCATCGGTTTTTTTGAAAACATTTGTGTGTATTAAAACCTGGTGACAAATGCTGCGGTAGCAAACAATTTTTTTATGTTTTTTTTGCGTATTTTGTAAAGCAATTATTTGTGATTTTATGTTATATTAGTGGCTAATTTGGGGTTTCGTATGCGTGTTGGTGTATAATTGAATCAGATTTTTTTAATTTGACATGACCAACTGCCGGTTACTATATTTTTGAGCTTGTACTTTAGAGTGTATTTGAAGGCGAGTGCTGTTGGAGCCGATTTTTTTCAGCAGTGTCTAGTTTAAGTATGATAGATGTTTCCCGCAATTTTGTCTTAGTGGTTATCATTGGTTTTTTTTGTTAACATTTGTGTGTATTAAAACCTGGTGACAGATGCTGCGGTAGCTGAAAATTTTTTATTGGTTTTTTTTGCGTATTTTGTAAAGATATTTTTTGTGATTTTATGTTATATTAGTGGCTAATTTGGGGGTTTGTATTAGTGTTGGTGTATAATCGAATCAGATTTTTTTAATTAGACATGGCCAACTGCTGGTTACCATAGTTTTGAGCATGTACTTTAGGGTAGGTTTGAATGTGAAGGCGAGTGTTGTTGTGGTCGTTTTTGAAGCGGTGTTTAGTTTTGGTATGATAGGTGTTTTCCGCGATTTTGTCTTAGTGGTCACGTTGGGTTTTATGATTGTAAACTTTTGTGTGTATTCAAATTTGGTGACAGATGCTGCGGTAGCTGAATTTTTTTACTGTTTTTTTGTGTATTTTGTAAAGCATTTTTTGTGATTTTTCTTCAAACTATTTTTCCCTTTTTTCTTCTTTTAGGGATTTTTTTTCCTATTTTCTTTCTTAGTGCACCTTTGCTCTATAAGAGGAACACATCTTCCAAGTTTCATGCTTCTAGGACTAATGGTTTAGGCTGTGTGTTGATTTTTCTTTAAACCATTTATCCCTTTTTTCTCCTCTTGGGGAAAAAAATTTTTAATTTCCTTTCTTTATACACCTTTACGCTATAAGAGGAACATACCCTCCAAGTTTAATGCTTCTAGGACTAATGGTTAAGGCTGTGTGTTGATTTTTCTTTAAACCATTTATCCCCTTTTTCTCCTCTTCGGGAAATAATTTTCCAATTTCCTTTCTTAGTACACCTTTACGCTATAAGAGGAACATACCCTCCAAGTTTCATGCTTCTAGGACTAACGGTTTAGGCTGTGCGTTGATTGTCAGTCAGTCAGTCAGTCAGTCAGTCAGTCAGTAACGTAAGAGTTTTATATATTTAGATTAGTGGCTAATTTGGGGTTTCTTATGCGTGTTGGTGTATAATGGTATCGGATTTTTTTAATTTGACATGACCAACTAATGGTTACTATAGTTTTGAGCTTGTACTTTAGAGTGTATTTGAATTTGAAGGCGAGTGCTGTTGTAGCCGATTTTTGTCAGCAGTGTTTAGTTTAAGTATGATAGATGATTCCCGCAATTTTGTCTTGGTGTTATCATCGGTTTTTTTGTAAACATTTGTGTGCATTAAAACCTGGTGACAGATGCTGCGGTAGCTGAAAATTTTTAATTTTTTTTTTTTTGCGTATTTTGTAAAGCTCTTTTTCGTGATTTTGTTTTAGTGGCTAATTTGGGCTATCGTATTCGTTGGTGTATAATCAAAACTGTTTTTTTTTAGTTTGACATGATATAATGCAAGTTACCATTGTTTTGAGCTTGTACTTTAGAGTGTATTTTAATTTGAAGGCGAGTGCTGTTGCAGCCGATTTTTTTCAGCGGTGTTTAGTTTAAGTATGATAGATGATTCCCGCAATTTTGTCTTGGTGGTTATCATCGGTTTTTTTGTTAACATTTGTGTGTATTAAAACCTGGTGACAAATGCTGCGGTAGCTGAAAATTTTTTATTGGTTTTTTTTGCGTATTTTGTAAAGATATTTTTTGTGATTTTATGTTATATTAGTGGCTAATTTGGGGGTTTGTATTAGTGTTGGTGTATAATCGAATCAGATTTTTTTAATTAGACATGGCCAACTGCTGGTTACCATAGTTTTGAGCATGTACTTTAGGGTAGGTTTGAATGTGAAGGCGAGTGTTGTTGTGGTCGTTTTTGAAGCGGTGTTTAATTTTGGTATGATAGGTGTTTTCCGCGATTTTGTCTTAGTGGTCACGTTGGGTTTTATGATTGTAAACTTTTGTGTGTATTCAAATTTGGTGACAGATGCTGCGGTAGCTGAATTTTTTTACTGTTTTTTTGTGTATTTTGTAAAGCATTTTTTGTGATTTTTCTTCAAACTATTTTTCCCTTTTTTCTTCTTTTAGGGATTTTTTTTCCTATTTTCTTTCTTAGTGCACCTTTGCTCTATAAGAGGAACACATCTTCCAAGTTTCATGCTTCTAGGACTAATGGTTTAGGCTGTGTGTTGATTTTTCTTTAAACCATTTATCCCTTTTTTCTCCTCTTGGGGAAAAAAATTTTTAATTTCCTTTCTTTATACACCTTTACGCTATAAGAGGAACATACCCTCCAAGTTTAATGCTTCTAGGACTAATGGTTAAGGCTGTGTGTTGATTTTTCTTTAAACCATTTATCCCCTTTTTCTCCTCTTCGGGAAATAATTTTCCAATTTCCTTTCTTAGTACACCTTTACGCTATAAGAGGAACATACCCTCCAAGTTTCATGCTTCTAGGACTAACGGTTTAGGCTGTGCGTTGATTGTCAGTCAGTCAGTCAGTCAGTCAGTCAGTCAGAAACGTAAGAGTTTTATATATTTAGATTAGTGGCTAATTTGGGGTTTCTTATGCGTGTTGGTGTATAATGGTATCGGATTTTTTTAATTTGACATGACCAACTAATGGTTACTATAGTTTTGAGCTTGTACTTTAGAGTGTATTTGAATTTGAAGGCGAGTGCTGTTGTAGCCGATTTTTGTCAGCAGTGTTTAGTTTAAGTATGATAGATGATTCCCGCAATTTTGTCTTGGTGTTATCATCGGTTTTTTTGTTAACATTTGTGTGTATTAAAACCTGGTGACAAATGCTGCGGTAGCTGAAAATTTTTTAAAGTTTTTTTTTGCGTATTTTGTAAAGCTATTTTTAGTGATTTTATGTTATGTTAGTGGCTAATTTGGGGTTTCGTAGGCATGTTGGTGTATAATCGAATCAGATTTTTTTAATTTGACATGACCAGCTGGTTACCATAGTTTTGAGCATGTACCTTAGCCGTTTTTTGAAGCGGTGTTTCGGTATGATAGGTGTTTTCCGCGATTTTGTCTTAGTGGTTACGGTGGGTTTTATGTAAACTTTTGTGTGTATTTAAATTTGGTGACAGATGCTGCGGCAGCAAAATTTTTTTCACTGTTTTTTTGCGTATTTTGTAAAACAATTTTTTGTGATTTTTTTTTAAATTTTCTTCCCTCTTTTTTTTCTTTTGGGGAAAGAACTTTCCTATTTTCTTTCATAGTGCACTTTTGCTCTATAAGACCAACACATCTTCCACGTTTCATGCTTCTAGGACTAATGGTTTAGGCTGTGCGTTGATTTTTCTTTAAACCATTTTTCCCCTTTTTCTCCTCTTTGGGAAATAATTTTCCAATTTCCTTTCTTAGGGCACCTCTACGTTATAAGAGAAACATACCCTCCAAGTTTCATGCTTCTAGGACTAACGGTTTAGGCTGTGCGTTGATTTTTCTTTAAACCATTTTTCCTCTTTTTCTCCTTTTTGGGAAAGAATTTTCCAATTTCCTTTCTTAGTGCACCTCTACGTTATAAGAGGAACATACCCTCCAAGTTTCATGCTTCTAGGACTAACGGTTTAGGCTGTGCGTTGATTGTCAGTCAGTCAGTCAGTCAGTCAGTCAGTCAGTCAGTCAGTCAGTAACGAAAGAGTTTTATATATTTAGATTTCGTGAAAATTGTTGGTGCAGTTTCCGAGATCCTAAATATATATATATATATCTTATATCTTTAAACGAGAAAATCTTGTATATATATATATATATATATATATTTAGGATCTCGGAAACTGAGCCAACGATTTTCATGAAATTAAGTATACAGGGGTTTTCGGGGACGATAAAACGATCTAGCTAGGTTTCATTTTCAGGAAAGACTCGGGTTAAAAGTTTTTTAAATAATAAAAAAATTAGCGCCATCTCTTGCCGAGTAGTCGAAATCACGAATTAGTGTCACGGAGAACGCCATCTATTGACGAGTAGTGGAGTTTATTATTATGTCGGTGAGATCGAAAAATATTAATATTTAATCAGTATGTAAGTAATTCGTATTTAAATATAATTTACAACAGTTTACCAAAAAAAAATACCGAGCGAAGCTCGGGCACCAAGTGCTAGTATATATATACAGGGTGTAATCGTTAAGTGTGCACAGGCGATTATTCCGTAACTATTGCAGATATCAAAAAACTTTAAACTGATATCGAAAGTACTTTACCTAATGAGTAAAATGACATTAATAACTTTTTAAAAATAAAACGAGAAATATCCAAAAAAATTACATTAATCACTCCCATACATTTAGTATGAGATAGTAGAAAGGTTTTAGTTTCCTTATTTTAAGTGGAATAGTACCTACTCATTTTACCCTTGTCATTTTATAATTATGTACGATATGAAGGTATTAATGAATTTCAAGTAGATACACGTGTAGATTAATTATCTTACCACTTCAAATTTATAATAAACCTTGTTTCAATATTGTATTGATTTGAACTAGCTGAAAAGCAACATACTAAATAAAAACAAAAAGAAAGATACTCTTTGGTGTTCGTTCTAAATTCAAATTCTTTATCGCGGGTTCTCGTTCCCGCCAATTTATTGTATTTTTCAATTTGAAAAACCTTTCTACTATCTCATACTAAATGTATGGGAGTGATTAATGTAATTTTTTTGGATATTTCTCGTTTTATTTTTAAAAAGTTATTAATGTCATTTTACTCATTAGGTAAAGTACTTTCGATATCAGTTTAAAGTTTTTTGATATCTGCAATAGTTACGGAATAATCGCCTGTGCACACTTAACGATTACACCCTGTATACAAGATTTTCTCGTTTAAAGGTATAAGATTATAAAAGTAATTAAATTGAATTCTAAGTACCTAATAAACATCCAAAGTACAGTACTTATTGTGTTGTCGTTTAGTAGGTATGTGTACACTTAGGTAGGTATGTAAATAATGGGCATTGACATAATGTTGTCGCGCGGGGAGCGCGGGGGCGGTTGATAAGGACAGACCGCTCGAGGAGAGCCATCGCTCGCGTATTATATTACATCAGTGCAGTGCCATCAGCCATCAGCCATCAGCAACACCAACAGACTGCCACAAACAACAACCAATCCTAACCGGCTGGTGCCTTCAGCAAGCCGTGCCGGCCAGAGGGTCGGGCTGCCCGCGTACTCCGCGCGCGCTCCGAGTGCTGAGCCATGAGGCAATGCACCGCCCCCCGCGCGCGCCGACACATGTGACTCATCGCTCATCACACCACGCTACTTACATTGCTCGTGCCTAATGTCATAATGAAGGATATGTAGTATGACGCGCGACGCTCCACTTGGCTACTACACGTTAAGCAAACCGTCGAACAATAGAATGTACATCGAGATAAACCACGAATGAGTATGCAGTACCTAATGCTGGCGCCGATAGCGAGTACCGACTAGGTAATAGCGAGATTCATTTGTTAACATTATTAAACCTTTTCTAAATAGGTATGGTTGCAGGCAATAAATATAGCACATCTGCAATATTTATTGCCTACAACCGTAGCTGCTTTTCGGCTTTGTGACAGCACTTTCTCTTTCTGACGCACACTATGCCCTATACCTTTAAAGCCGAAATTAGCCGATGTGCAATATTTGTTGCCTACTACTTGCCGAAAAAAAACTTGCCTACTACTTGTACCAAATAGGTATTACGGAGGAGGGTGCTGATATTTGCGACTTAGTTTTTAACTCCAGCTGATATAATTGTTAATAATTCAATTTATTCCTGCACATTTTGTTTAGGTTCCAAATAAAGGAATTGTGATTAGATTAGAGCAGGGGCGAGGAGGCCGGGGGAAGGGGGAAGAAGGAAGGGGGAAGGGGGGGGGCTCGTTGCACACGACACGACTCTGTGCCATAACAGGCGGGTTCACTTCATAATTATACTTAGCTGTTGGCCGAGTCAGCGCTAACTGACCAAACTGAGTTCTCGCTTTTTGCCTATTTATATATTGGTTTATCGTATAAATCGGTTTATAAAAGACATAATGAATGAAGATTATGTAGTAACAAACATTAATAAAACTAATTGAAACAAAACAGCTAAACCGAGATTGAGGAAATTTCTATGGGACTAATTAAGGCTCGAACACACCTAGTTCGCTGGCGGTAGCGATCGGTGAAACGCTATCAAATATTGCTGTCAGATTTAAGATTTGACAGCGATATTGGACAGCGTTTCACTGTTCGCTACCGCCAGCGAACTAGGTGTGCGCAGGCCAATAGGAAATATTTCTTTAAATATAGAAAACTTTTTTTCAAATGAGCTCATAAATGTCAAAATTATGGGATAACAAACATTTTAAAAAAATACAACTGAATTGAGAACCTCCTCCTTTTTTATTTGAAGTCAGGTCAAAACACATGGAACCTTATTATAACCTACCTAATATACCTGAGGTAACAATGTGGGTCAATGAATCTGTACCTACTAACAATCAAATAAATAATGTGGACATTCCTTATAACACTACCTTGCCCAAAACTAAGCAGAGCTTAGTTAGCTTAGTAGACATAGAAAAATATAGCCTCTGTCACTCATACATAATGTACCTTTCTAATGGTGAAAGAATGTTCAAGATCACTAATAGAGAGGCAATCATTTAGCTCGGCAGTGAATGTACCATGTTGTACATTTTCAGTTTGAATGTTATAGAATCAGTACGAGTTGAATAAAGAAACACTTGTATCAATCGCCCCCTATCCTTGCAACCTGATAAGTAGATATACTTAGCTATTTTATCTGGTTTTTATCTAGGTAGAGTAGGTACACATACTTCGAGGTGATTCATGAGAACATTATTTATTGCAATTATTAATACAGGTCACAAAAGCTAATGAAAAAAAGCAGCCAAGTGCGAGGCGGACTCGCCCATGAAGGGTTCCGTAGCATCAAGTAACATAATAAAGGTTCTTGTAGTTCGTTGAAAGGTAAATTGCGGTTTAAGATTTATGACGTATAAAAAAACTACTGACTAGATCTCGTTCAAACCAAATATCGTTGAAAGTTTGCATAGTAATGTACAACATATATTTTTTTTAGTTTCATCATTCTCTTATTTTAGAAGTTAGAGGGGGGGGACCAACTTTTTTCCACTTTGGAAGTGTCTCTCGCGCAAACTTAGATTATTGTGTGAGTAGGATAGGACCTTGAGAGAGTGTCGGGGCGAGTGAATGGTTCGGTTCACTCACGTTTGGCGGCCTGCACGACATCCTTGACCTCCTTGACGAGCCGCTTGATCTGCTGGCTCGTGCGCTCGAGCTCCTTCTCGTGCCGCTGCAGGTTCTCGCGGAAGTGCGGGCTGTCCGCCAGGCACTCCGTGAACTCCAGCGGCTGCAGGCCCACGCCCATCCTCAGCCGAGCGCCGAGCGCCGAGCGCCCACCGCGGCCCACTTTCACCGACCGCCCGGGCTCATCTTGCCGGACGGAGACCACACTTCCATGCAACCTTCCTTAGCAGAATGGGCACGTCCAATATAATGCACTGAACAACACGAAATATACTCACAGCAAACGAGACTAAACTTTAACAAACTTAATATTTTTCTAGCAAGAAACTAAGGTTAACCGATAGCTTTATGTAGGCAGTTAAGATGATTCAAGCAGAAAATTCCATTACTAGAAATTCTAGAAAATAGGAAAATATTCGAATAACACACACAACACAACAGACGAACGCGACGCGACTCGCGAGCGAGAACATGGATGGACGAGAACGAGAACAGACAGACACTGCCATGACGATGTGATGACAATGACAGTGACAGAAAGACAGCCAGTGCTGCCATTCTGAAGAAAAGGTTTAGGCAGAGATTCGTATTATTTTATCCGGCTGGCAGCTCTAAGCGGAAGTGCAATCTTGTTCCTCTATTAAAAAGCAGCCAAGTGCGAGTCGGACTCGCCCATGAAGGGTTCCGTAGCATGACGAACTACAAGAACCTTTATATTATGTTACTTGATGTAACATAATAAGGTTCTTGTAGTTCGTCGAAAGGTAAATTGCGGTTTACGGTTTATGACGTATAAAAAAAAAAACTACTGACTAGATCTCCTTCAAAAAAATATCGTTGGAAGTTTGCATAGTTAATGTACGACATATATTTTTTTTAGTATTATCATTCTCTTACTTTAGAAGTTAGAGGGGGGGGGGACCAACTTTTTTTCACTTTGGAAGTGTCTCTCGCGCAAACTATTAAGTTTAGAAAAAAACGATATTAGAAACCTCAACATCATTTTTGAAGACCTATTCATAGATACCCCACACGTATGGGTTCGATGAAAAAAAAAAATTGAGTTTCAGTTTCAAGTATGGGGACCCCCAAAATTTATTTTATTTTATTTTATTTTCAAGGAAAACAAACAGCTTTACAAAGAAACATAATGGTAGGCTAGGCACCTTAATACAATAAAAGCCAAACAGTTTTCGCTAGTAGAACACTTTAGATAATACAATGTAAAAAGTAGGTAGGTATAGTATTATCTTATCTGCGGTAAAAGTAAAAGTAAAATTCACTTATACAGGGTTATTCATAATTAGCTGCAAATACTCAGGAATTAGGTTCAACAAATAAAATAAAAAATATTTATGAAATGATTTTTTTTAAGTTTTGTTATGAAAATCCCGAGAAAATCGATAAAGGAATCATTGGCGCCTGACCTATTTTGACCTTTGATCCGCGCCCGCGCGCCGTGAGCGACACTCTGCGTTAGGAGTGGGTTGGAACAGGTAAAATAAGAAACCTGTTCCGCCTGTTCCAGTTCCAGTAAAACAACAGTTCCAAAAACCTGTTCCAAAATAACAGCTGGTTGTGTTGCATGCAACATAGTATTTTCCGAACGCAACACCTGTTCTCTGCTTCTAACAGGCTATCTCGTTCTAACAAAGGTAAGATGCGTAAGCTAGAATAGAGAAGAGCATGTTCCGTGCGTGGCGTCTCCTTCTAACAAAAGTAATCTCCATAAGCTAGAATAAAGAGACGCATGTTTCGGCAGATTCGGGCTGTTGTGGAATGGAACTGGAACTGGAACAGGCAGGGAACAGGCTCTCATTGGTTGGTTTAGACAACAGTTCCAAGCTGTTATTTTAAAACACCTGTTATTTTGTTATCTGTTCCGATATATATGCCTCACATGTTCCGTGCGTGGCGTCTCCTTCTAACAAAAGTAATCTCCATAAGCTAGAATAAAGAGACGCATGTTTCGGCAGATTCGGGCTGTTGTGGAATGGAACTGGAACAGGTTCTCAGTGGTTTAGACAACAGTTCCAAGCTGTTGTTTTAAAATACCTGTTATTTTTACCTGTTCCGATATATATGCCTCACTCCTACTCTGCGTTCAGTCACCGCCTGGGTGGGTCATCGTCCTGTTCTCCATGGCAATCATTATGCAATAGCCGTAAAAAAATTAATAAAAATAAAATTTTGACACAAAAACTTAAATCAAAATTAAAAAAAAATAATGATATATATATATTTTATTTTATTTGTTGAACCTAATTCCTGAGTATTTGCAGCTAATTATGAATAACCCTGTATAAGGAGTTTATACCAATGGAGAAAAATAAGTAGGTAAGCCATATAAATCTATAAACTAAAGAAAGTAGTGCTATGGTGTCCGGTAGGCAAATAAATTCTATAAATAAATAAAATTATTAATTAAAAGTTCAAGTATGTAGGTACCTAAATAATAATGACCACACATAATTATACGAACTAATAGAAAATTGTAAAAAATAATATACATATACATACCCACACTATTTTTACGTTAATGACGAGAAGAAATCCCTACTGATCATGATTTTAAATATATTTTGTGAGCTGTTGAAGAGGTCTACATTTGTCGAATAGTCGGTATTAAAGATATGTGCAGTGCGCAATAGGTAGGAATTCTTCCGGTAATTAGTAGAACACGAAGGAACATGAAGTTTTAGGTGGTTTCTGCGGGAAGTGCGTCGTGATGGAATTGATTTCAAATAGGAGTTGCATTTATAGTTTTATTTTTATGTAAAAATCTTAATGCGGTTCACAGAATACATCTACTCGCCAAGTTTCATCAGTCTAGCTCTTACGGTTTCGGAGAAAAATGGCTGTGACATACGGACGGACAGACAGACAGACAGACAGACAGACAGACATGACGAATCTATAAGGGTTCCGTTTTTGCCATTTGGCTACGGAACCCTTGATATACGGATTGATTGAGTGGGAAAATGTTGTAATAAAAATCAGGTAAGTAGGTATACGCAATAAAATATAATATTTCTAAATGGTAGGTAGGTAGGTATGTAAATAAGTATATTATTGAGACTTCCCGGGCGCGACTTTGAGCGCGGGTTTTTGTTCCTCGTCCGATTCTTCTTCAGAGTCTTCGTCGGATCCGGATCCGGATCCGGAGCCAGACTCAGAGTACGAGTAGTCACCGCCTTCCGCACCGCCGCCCTCTTCACCTACAAAACGAAAAATAGTTATTTGTTATACAAGAGTGCAAAGCTGCTTTTTAACCGCGTGCTCAATTTTGATGACTGAGCAAGCGCAGGATTCTAAAGTTTAACCACGAGCGTAGCGAGTGGTTTAAAAGTTAGAATCCTAAGCGTCGGCGAAGGAATCAAAAGAGCACAAGGTGAATAGTTATTTGTTATACAAGAGTGCAAAGCTGCTTTTTAACCGCGTGCTCAATTTTGATGACTGAGCAAGCGCAGGATTCTAAAGTTTAACCACGAGCGTAGCGAGTGGTTTAAAAGTTAGAATCCTAAGCGTCGGCGAAGGAATCAAAAGAGCACAAGGTGAAAAATCTTTGCACTCGAGTGCAACACGTAACTTTTCATCCCACCTCAGCGAGGAAATGACTAAATGCAAAAAAGAACATGGCGCGACACACCAAGAAGGTTCCGAGTATGAGTTATTAACAAATTTAAAAAGGTTGTATGATAAATTCGGCACCATACAGGTAGAAGTAAATAGGTTTAATGGTGTTTTGAATTCACAAATACACCAAGAAGGTTACGAGTGCGAGTTTTTAACAAAATAAAAAAGGTTGAATGATAAGTTCGGCACCATGGAGGTTGTGTATTCACAAACTTATTGAACACGATATTCTAAATTCAAATTTACTTTATCCTCTAGCGGATAAAAACGGCTTTTCCAGTCAGAAATTAAACAGCAAAAACACACTTTCAGAGCTGGTGGGATGAAAAAATCTTTGCACTCGAGTGCAACACGTAACTTTTCATCCCACCTCAGCGAGGAAATGACTAAATGCAAAAAAGAACATGGCGCGACACACCAAGAAGGTTCCGAGTATGAGTTATTAACAAATTTAAAAAGGTTGTATGATAAATTCGGCACCATACAGGTAGAAGTAAATAGGTTTAATGGTGTTTTGAATTCACAAATACACCAAGAAGGTTACGAGTGCGAGTTTTTAACAAAATAAAAAAGGTTGAATGATAAGTTCGGCACCATGGAGGTTGTGTATTCACAAACTTATTGAACACGATATTCTAAATTCAAATTTACTTTATCCTCTAGCGGATAAAAACGGCTTTTCCAGTCAGAAATTAAACAGCAAAAACACACTTTCAGAGCTGGTGGGATGAAAAAGCAATTGTTATTCATCTGCCTCCTAGTCAGTATCATATATTTTTGTTGTCAAGTAAACTCAATACTTTTATTGTCATCACATTGGTAGTACAACATTAGGGTGGTAATAACAGTTTAGAATCACAATGAGTACCCCTAGGGGCATTACAATATAATAATAGGCACACTGAGGTTCTGAATTATAAATTAATGAGAATATTATAGATTAGTGGGTTGGTTGGGAGATTAATGTCTAAAAGTGGCTTCCTGGATAACTCCGCCTCATGAAATTCGTGTTTGATGGTTCTTATTTTATAAAAGTGCTTTAGATTGTTATGGCAAGGTGTCCTGTTCTAGCAATAATTTACCGGCATATGGTCCGTATCCGGAGTAGCCGTCGGCCGAGTAGTCCGCGTCGCCGTCGTCGTCGTCGGCCGCCGCGGTGCCTTGCCGCCCGTAGCGGTGCGAGCGCGCTGCACACACACACACATTATATTATTCATTCAGTACTTTACATTATTATGTACATCATCATCATGAGCCTGAAGAAGCCCACTCTTGGACATAGGCCTCCCTCTACACATTTCCAGGAAGAATGACTCTGAGCCCTTTCCATCCATCGACTTCTCGCGATCTATGAGCTACGAGCTATGTCGGTGACCCTGGTTCTTCTACGGATATTCTCATTTTTTATTGTACGCAAACTCCCCCTTTAAGAAACTCCCAGCATAGCTCTAGCTAAAGAGTGTACATACCTACTCAAACAGTAAAAGAGAGGTAAGTAATAGTAACGGAAGAGGCTGAGAGAGGAGCTACACTCACTGGACATGCTGAGGTCCGCGGTGACGGCGGTGGGGTAGTTGCACTTGGGGCAGGGCGGCGCGGCTGAGAGGCTGTGAGAGAGGAGCTACACTCACTGGACATGCTGAGGTCCGCGGTGACGGCGGTGGGGTAGTTGCACTTGGGGCAGGGCGGCGCGGCTGAGAGGCTGTGAGAGAGGAGCTACACTCACTGGACATGCTGAGGTCCGCGGTGACGGCGGTGGGGTAGTTGCACTTGGGGCAGGGCGGCGCGGCTGAGAGGCTGTGAGAGAGGAGCTACACTCACTGGACATGCTGAGGTCCGCGGTGACGGCGGTGGGGTAGTTGCACTTGGGGCAGGGCGGCGCGGCTGAGAGGCTGTGAGAGAGGAGCTACACTCACTGGACATGCTGAGGTCCGCGGTGACGGCGGTGGGGTAGTTGCACTTGGGGCAGGGCGGCGCGGCTGAGAGGCTGTGAGAGAGGAGCTACACTCACTGGACATGCTGAGGTCCGCGGTGACGGCGGTGGGGTAGTTGCACTTGGGGCAGGGCGGCGCGGCTGAGAGGCTGTGAGAGAGGAGCTACACTCACTGGACATGCTGAGGTCCGCGGTGACGGCGGTGGGGTAGTTGCACTTGGGGCAGGGCGGCGCGGCTGAGAGGCTGTGAGAGAGGAGCTACACTCACTGGACATGCTGAGGTCCGCGGTGACGGCGGTGGGGTAGTTGCACTTGGGGCAGGGCGGCGCGGCTGAGAGGCTGTGAGAGAGGAGCTACACTCACTGGACATGCTGAGGTCCGCGGTGACGGCGGTGGGGTAGTTGCACTTGGGGCAGGGCGGCGCGGCTGAGAGGCTGTGAGAGAGGAGCTACACTCACTGGACATGCTGAGGTCCGCGGTGACGGCGGTGGGGTAGTTGCACTTGGGGCAGGGCGGCGCGGCTGAGAGGCTGTGAGAGAGGAGCTACACTCACTGGACATGCTGAGGTCCGCGGTGACGGCGGTGGGGTAGTTGCACTTGGGGCAGGGCGGCGCGGCTGAGAGGCTGTGAGAGAGGAGCTACACTCACTGGACATGCTGAGGTCCGCGGTGACGGCGGTGGGGTAGTTGCACTTGGGGCAGGGCGGCGCCTGGCGCCGGTCCGCGCGCACGCCGCGCCGCTTCACGTGCTCCTCGCAGAAGCACGTCTTGCAGCGCAGGCACGAGTACTGACCGATGCGGTTGCACGACTGACCTGCGCACATTCATCTTTATTCGCCAACGCCATTGTAACATTGTAACCCCCCTCTAATGCTTGCTATTTGTAAAACACACATTTGATTAAAACTATTATTTGTAGCAAAAAAACATTAGTCCAACAGTAAATGTTATAGGTCCCAGGTAGGTTGGTATGTTAACAATCTAAACACAATTAAACTTTGGGACCAATATTCGCCCTAGGCCAACCGGTATCATGAACAATACTGAATTAAGGGTTGACATGCATCAAAGTTTATTCAATAATTAGCATCGCGCCTAAAAAGAACACTGGTGCTCTAGTGGTAACGGCCCCGCCTTCCGATCCTAAGGTCGAGGGTTCAAATCCAGTTATCAAAGTCAAATATTTCTTTATAACATAGTAAGTTTTTCTGTCCAAAAATGTATGTGCACTATATGCCAGCACTCTCAAACAATGAAGGAAAAAATTGTGAGGAAATTGGCATGTTGTAGAACCTAAAAAACTTAAATATGTGTCATGCGTCAGGCAAGAAGGGCCTGCCAGCAGCCTACTTGCGGAAACCAGTCTACACACCACATGCAGATCAAAGAATTTGCTATTTATAACACACAACACACATTTTAAACAAAGATACAAAGATCAATCTAATCAACAAGACCTGCCTAAGCTTTGACTACATTTTAAAACTGCGTAATGTAGACATATCACTTAAAGATTCTAGTCTATAGATAAATAATAACAGAATGTCAATAATGCAGTTTCAAGTTTGCACTCACACTTGTAAGTTTCTGACTCCAGGACTTGGCAGGATGCTTGATGCTCGAACTGGTCATCCTCGCACAGGAATCCTTGGCAGAAGCAGCATCGGAACACTCGCCCACCATGCTCCCATACTCCTGATCATAATGTATGTACAGATATTATTTATAAAAAATATTTCACAAGTTGTTTGAATAGTGATAGAATTAGCTGTAACTTGTTACCTCTCTCACACTCGAGGCAGACTGCATCCATGAGAGGACAGGTGCATGCGTGGGAGTTCAGACACTTGCGTCCGTGGCACACCCACGCCTCGCAGTAGTCACAAATAGCACCCTGAAACATTATGTACGCGCATTCAACTTAAAAAGTGACTATTACACCTACTATTAGTGGAGTTGGATTATTCCTTTGTCGATTCATAAAGCTATGACAGTGGTCTGTTTTGATAGAGAATAGTATTGTAGTAGGTAGCTTGTTGTGTTGCGTGTTGTGTTGCGTGTTGCGCTCACCACCATGGCGAGGCCGGTGGTGTAGAGGCCGGGGTGGCGCACCACGCAGTCTCCCGTCTTCAGCATGCACTTCACCTTCCCGCAGTGCGCGCACGTCGGCAGCCGCTGCACGCTCCCGCAGAAGTAGCAGAACGCGCGACTCTTCTGCTTCCTACAACACACACAGATTCTTGTATCACCGCCCATCGCTGCGCTGGCTGATGTTCAGCGCGGAGGCCCGCACCCCGCACGTACTTGAGGCACTTGTCGCACTCCATGGGCACGTTGCACGGGTGTGCAGCGAGGTCCACATGTTCTCGCGCGGCGCGAATCTCTTTTTGACGTAACTTCTGCTTTTCTGCCTTTTTACGTTGTCCTGTTTTCTTCTTGGGCATCCTTTGAATCGCTGTTAAGGAATAAAATAACAAAACTGGATGTTACGAACACGAAGGCAAGGCACAGAACAAACTCAATCTTGTCTATATAACTTCTTCTTCTTCCCGTTTCCCGTTAATTCGGTTAATTACGGGTTAATTAGTTTTCGTTTTTTCTTCTTCTTTTTAATTATGGCATCTATCCATTTAGAATAAATTTTGCCAGTGTCGAGTGAGGATATCTTATCTTATACCTTTAAACGAGAAAATCTTGTATTATATGTTATGGACCAAGTGATTAATGCGGGCATTATGAATAAAATAATGCCCGAGCATTATGCATAATGTCTAGCTCTATTGGGCTAAGTGATAAATTCTTCATTATTTATCATATTGCCCGGTCATTATTATATTGCTACATGACAATTGGGCAATTTGATAATAAACACTTTAAAGTCGCCTAAAAGACGTAGAAAGCCCCTCCTTTTGATAGCAACAGTATGGAAGCTTCCTTTAAACTCCATTTCCCAAGGGTATAAAAAAAACATAACAACCTAACCTACTCAAGTCGGGGTGCCCCGTGTTTGTCTCCCAAGGATAAAAAAAAAACCTAACAACCTACCCTACTCAACTGTTACCCTACCCCGTGTTTGGCTCTGGAATAGCCCAGCCAAAAGCTCACGAGGTGGTCCATGAGCGGAGCTAGCCAATAACAATTAAAAAATAGTAATTAAATTATGTTTGTATTACTCTGCCCAAAAGGTGATGGACAATATGCATAATGCCCGGCCAATTTGATTATTTGAATAGTTATTCAAATTCATCATCAAATTGCCCTCTCCTATTGGGCATTATGCATAATGTCCGGTCATTATGTATAATGCCCAATTTATCACTTGGTCCATAACATACATTTAGGATCTCGGAAACTGCGCCAACGATAGAAAATGGGGTTTTCGGGGGCGATAAATCAATCTACATTGGATTCATTTTTAGAAAATGATTTTAAACCCTGATTTCAATAATTTAACATAAACTGAATATGTGACTGCTCCTGCCATCTATTGGCAATTGCGAGCAACTAACTGCATGCATATCCAGTAGATGGCGTTGTTAAGTAAGAATAAGCCAATAAAGATACGACTTCTAATTTCTAAAAAATACAGTTAACCAATAAAAAATACCGAGCGAACCTCGGTCACCACCTGCTAGTATTACGTAAATAAAATAGTTTGCAAGTTTGCAAGTCAAGTCGACCCTACTTGGCTTTGAAAACTAATGATGATCGTTTTTTTTCCAAAACCATCAGAAACGTTTTCAATTAAATCAGAATATCACAAACTACTCTTTCATTCCAACTGCTAACACTTTGAGCTAAGATCTCAAGTAATTTTGGTTAAAATACCACCGAAATTACATAGCAGAACTCAAAATAACACCAGAAAAACAATTAAAATGAAATATAAAATTCCTCCAAGTGAAAAAATATGATTCCGATCACCATTTAAGCTTCGCGTTCGCGGTAGACTCGCAGCTCTAGTGAAATTCTGGCCTATTGGAATTTGGAGAGTAGGTGCATTATGTGAGTGGGGTTGGGTTATCCAACCAACTTCAATAATCTATGTAACTTTACTCAGCTGTTCTTCTGTGTGTTCTTATTTTCTTAATTTTGCTGGATAAAGGTCGATTTACATCAAACGAGCGAATGCTCATTCTATCCCCACTACAGCTAATTCTTCTAGTGTAAACAGGCGTAGAGCATTCCTTCGTTGTTCTTAGTGCGTTCGCAAAGATTCTAGGAATATTCTAAGAATGCTCGCTCGCTTGATGTAAACGGCGCAAGAGCGCGCGAACAGTTGCATAAAGCGTTCTAGCGTGTTCGGACGTGCTCGCGCCCCTGAGCGGTCTCTTCAAAGCGTTCTTATGTTCTTGCTCTAGCTCTTTGTTCGTTTGATGTAAACGCTGAATACAAGTTTTCGTTTACACTAAAAGAGCACGAAGGAATGCTCTTGTTCTAGCTCTAAGCTCTATGTTCGTTTGATGTAAATCGACCTTAAAACGAACGCTCTGACGCGCACATAATTTACAGAGTACATAAAATCAAAACAAAAAGATATTTTAGTACCTAGTATAAGCTCCTGCTACATAGATACCTACCTACGTATATGATAAGTATTGTTTACGGAAGGACGCGAGGAGACAACAAACAGTAGCATCCATTCCACTGATTTCCACTCCACTTTGTTTAGTTAGTTTCGGTCCGTCCCTTCTCTCGTCGCGACGCGACTGACGTCCGGCTATCGCGCGCACAATAAAACAACCATGATTTCTCCAAGCGACATTGTAAGTGCTTTTATAGAACTATATCTTGCTATAAATACTGTTACTCTTGCGTAGATTAAATAGGTAGGTACCTACCAACCAACCTACTTAGACCTGTTATTTTCATCTTGGAAGTAGGTATCTCGTACCTACCTAACAAGAACATCAGATTTCTCCATGATTTTGCTAGGTTTTTTCCATTGATCCTAATCTTGCAACTCACATTATTTTCACTTCATTCCATGGGTACCTACCTACATCTATGGTAGGTACATAGGTACTTATTAGCAGGCATGAAATATTGAACATAGGCTAATTTCGGTTTCATAGGGCGTCAGAAAGAGATAGCGCTCTACAAAGCCGAATGCTAAAAAATCCGATGTGTATTGTGGTAGGTTTCTACTACATATTTTTTAGGGGTCTTATTAATAATCCTAGCGTAGCGTTGGACTGGTTGATCCGTGTTTTGTCTCTTGCATTGACATGCAATTGTCAACTCGAACAAATATGACAAAACACGATTTAACACTCCAGCGTTGCGCCAGGATTATTAATAACACCTTAAGGGTGTTATTAATAATCCTGGCGTAGCGTTGGACTAGTATTATTAACTACTAGTAGTATTTAACACTCCAGCGTTGCGCCAGGATTATTAATAACATGGTTTAATTCTAAGTTCTAAGAACTAGGGATCTTGTATTTTCTATGGGTTCAGAATTCTTTTTTCTCATTATTTTTAGTAGATTGCCTATATTTTTCTCATTATGTTTATTTCTACCGTGTGTACATTAAAGATAATCTAATCTTAAATATTATTTTGCACAATCATTTTTTGAGCAGTCTGCTGTGGATGATCTAAATTCTAAAGAATCAATTATGCGGCGTCCATCCACTAACGAGGTAGGTAGTGTAGTGTAGTGTACGTGAGGCGTTTAGTTTAGGAGGGGGTAAAGCCGAATCTCATTAATCTCATGATTCATGAAATCTCGCATGGGATGAAGGGGGTCTCGGTAAATATCGCATTTTACCAATGGTTTTTTTGCAAGTTTAATATTGTATAAAAAAAAATGTTTCTCCATTATATAAGGCACAATCTACTACCACCATGCATAGTTGATTTGTTTTGTTGAATGCAGATAAAGCGAATGGGCGTGGGCGGGCGGCTGGTGCCATTCTTCAAGTGCGTGTGCCTGTACTTCCTGGTGGGCGGCGCCGAGGGACCCTCGCTCGGCGCCGCCGCCGCCAAGTGCGCGCCCGTGCTGTGCCTCCTGCTGGCCGTGGCGATGCACGCGCGTGCCCTGCCGCCCGACCAGTCAGTACTCTACTCTACTGTACATTACTCCCTCGCTCGGCGCCAAGTGCGCGCCCGTGCTGTGCCTCCTGCTGGCCGTGGCGATGCACGCGCGTGCCCTGCCGCCCGACCAGTCAGTACTCTACTCTACTGTACATTACTCCCTCGCTCGGCGCCAAGTGCGCGCCCGTGCTGTGCCTCCTGCTGGCCGTGGCGATGCACGCGCGTGCCCTGCCGCCCGACCAGTCAGTACTCTACTCTACTGTACATTACTCCCTCGCTCGGCGCCAAGTAAATGCCAAATGATGACACTGGAGGAGAAGAGCCGAAGCTCGGCTCAGTGGGAGTGGTCTTGACTTGGAAGATACCTAGGTACGTCCAGCAGTGGACTGATAAAAGGTTGATGATGATGATGCCTTCATCTCCAGTTCGGGTAGGTTAGTTTTTCAGTTCCTAAGTCCTTACTTAGGAACTGAAAAACTGACCTACCCGAACGATACTTTTTCAAAGTCAATAGCAATACAAATCAAGCATGATAAGATACAAAATATAGGTATCTAAGGAAGGTCTTTGTTTACGTTATCTTCGATGAGCACCTAATCGCTTCTCTAGGGTGATCGACCGACGACATGGAGGTCGATCAGCGTGTTAAAAATTAGAACCCCAACTGCTCAGCAGTTGGGGTTCTAATTTTTAAACGTTTATACATGTGTATATTGAATTTGAATAAGTTGTTTTCACGGTTCCGTCTCAATTTGAATTTGAGATATGGCTGGCGATCGGTCTCTAATTCCGTGTTAGGAATGTTTGCGTGCGTGCGAGAGGGTGAGGGAGGAGAGTGCAATGTGAATGAGGGCGCGCGTGGCACGTCGTTTGCAGAGGGCGGTACGCGCGCCGCGTGTGCTGCGGCCTGGCGCTGTCGGCGCTGGGCGACGCGCTGCTGGTGTGGCCCACGCAGCTGCCCAGCGGCATGGCGGCCTTCGCCGGCGCGCACCTCGCCTACCTGGCGGCGCTGGGCTGGCGCGGCAGTGGGGGGGGCGGCTGGCGCGGCGCGCTGCTGGCGCTGGCGGCGGCCGCGCTGTACGTGCGCGCGTGCTGCGGCGGCGCGCGCGGGCTGCTGGGCGCGCTGGTGCCCGGGTACGCGGCGCTGCTGGCGCTGATGGCGTGGCGCGCCGCCGCGCGGGGGGGGCCCGCCGCCGCGGGGGGCGCGCTCTTCCTCGTGTCCGACGCCATCCTCGGATACGCCCTGTTCACGGGGCCCGTGCCGCACCGCCGGGTGAGTCGCCTGTCCCCCCCTCCGCCCCGCCGCCCCGCCGCCCCGCCGCCCCGCCTCGGCTGACGAGAGCCGCGTGCGCCTCATGTTGCAGGTGCTGGTGATGTCGACGTACTACCTGGGCCAGCTGGGCATCGCCGTGAGCGCGCTGCGCACGGGGCGTTGCCAGCCCGCCGCCTCCTCGCCTCCCGCGCCCCCATCAGCTCTCGCGTCCCCGAAAGCTTGAGTCCACGAACCTGACCGGCGAAGCACCCCCCAGTGTACCGACCCGGTTCCTTCTCTGTCGGTAGTCGTTGCGAGACTTTGTTCATCTGACCCGCAGGTGTAGAATTAGAATAGGTATATCTCTTCCGGTAGAAATTAATTAGGTAGGTAAATGTTTAGTATTATTTTGATGAGGATAAAGGGTGGATGTGATAAACCCTTAATGCGCTTCTTCTTTTTAGAAACTACTAAATTGACCCTAATGGTAGACTAATGGGTTATATTTTATTTTACAAACGTAAAAATTAAGGAATCTTTGCATAAAAATATGTACCTTAGCATCACAGTATTATAACAGTAAATAAAATAAGGTAGGTTATTGTATTCGTAACGAGCACTGTATGGCGGGAAATGGAATCGTTCAACTGAGTTGAACGTAGTCGATCTGTGATATTCGAATGAATAACCCGTTATCAAATTCTAATGAACATTCATTTATATTGGCAGAAAGTACTTTTTATAGATCTGTTTGTAGTTAGGTGCCAAAATATTTTAATTAGGTAGGTACTTTTGATTCTTCGAGTTCCAGTAGGTTCTATTGAATTTTTTTTTTTTTTTTTCATCAACCTATTTTGTCCCACTGCTGGGCAAAGGTCTCCCCCAAAGACTTCCACTTATCTCTCTCTCGAGCCTCCTCCCACCATCTCCTCTCAAAGGCGTCGATATCGTCCCGCCAACGTTTTCTTGGGCGGCCCCGTGACCGCCTGACGGGTGGCGGTCTATTGAATTATTTGTGTCAAATTGTGTTATAAAATGCAGTAGTATTGTTGTCATCACAGAACACATATACTCAAGAGGTTGTCAACACCGATGAATAGTGCAGCACATGAGGCCAAAGTTAATATAGTAGGGATGCGTACGTTGCGCCATTCCTAGAAAATAAATAAGAATTACATATCTCATTATGTAACCTACCTACCTACCTAACCTACAGGTATCAAGCAAACGTCGTACAATGGAAACAAAATATAGACGTACTTACCTACTAACTTGAAATGTGCGTTTTACTGTCACCATAAATGTGACCGTATGGCCGTCCGCCTTACCACCGATGCACTGCACATGACATCGATCATTCATTATGAAATGAAATGAAATGAAATGATTTATTGATTGCTTGAAGAATGGTTGTGTACAGATCTTAAACTAATTGTGTTCACACTCCTCACCGCTTAACTCGGCATGCAAAAATAGAAATAACATAATTTGGTAAGTACATAACAAAATTAAAAAAGAAATAATTGGATGGCAATGTCAAAAAATAATTAAGTATTATGTTGATATGTCAAAGTAAAGCTAAGTTCAAAAAATTGTGAGTATAAAAATAATAATAACATATCATAAAGAATACAAAAATTACTTATAGTCTAAAAACTCTTTGACACTATAAAAAGAGTTTTCAGTTAAAAACTGTTTAAGTTTTCTTAGGAACATTCTCATTGGAAGCTCAACTATGTCTTTTGGGATTTTATTATAAATATGTCCACACATTACAAAACTGTTTTTATGATTATGCATGATTATGCATGCATCATGCATGATCGATGTCAATACCCGAGTTATTACCTACTCAAGTACTCATCATTCAATACTCCTTCCGAATGACTATACGAATAATAGTTAAAGTCTTTGTTTGAATAATTATGTAAAAATACTTTATTTATAATATTTACATAAACTTTTATTGTTACAATAAAAACTTAACAATTAATAGTGTAGGTATTAGATCATTTTATGTTATGTAGGTACACTGTACGGAGACACTTCGAGCACTCGTTAGGGCACGCGGGGCGCCGCGTGACCTCACATTGCAGGGCATTCAACTAGTCTAGCACCAGCCTAAATCTCTACCCAATAATAGGTAGGTAGGTACAACCGTACAACCTACCATTCACCTCATAACCGATGTGTGGACAGGCACCTAGGAGTGTGGTCGCTAGCCCGCTAGGCCAATAGGCACTTGCTGATGAATTGGTTATAGTAGTAGGCAATCAATATTGCACATCGGCTAATTTCGCCTTCATAGAGCGTAGTGTGAAGTCAGAAAGAGATAGCGCTCTACGAAGCCGAAAAGCCGATGTGCAATATTTGTTGCCTAGAACCGTACAGAGTTTAGTACCTATACTTACCTAGTTCTTGAAAAAATTATAACTTCCTACATCTTGAGTTACTGACTAAAGCATCTGGAGCACGGTTCAGTCAGTGGCTGTTTTGGTGTGGCTAGTCATTATCTAATCATTAGAATTTACATTTTTAAAGATCGTTAGATGTGTAAATTTAAAAATAGACAAGCAAAAAGCAAATGCCCTACTAAAACTGTTTTCACAATATAAAACCTAACGGTTCATAATCCAGTCTCCCTGGACCTACTATTTTCTGTTTTTTTTTCCTCCAATCTCACCAAGGTGGGAAGGGCCTTTGGTGAGATGTAGCTCGACCTCATCTTCCCTTTCCCTAATCTCACGTGAGATATAAAGGGGTTTCAAGTATAAATACCTATGTATTTATACTTGAAAACATTTTAGGTTTAGGTTAATAATTAAAAACGTGCTTGATTGCGTTGGATTAATTTGAAATTACTTCGTGGTGTTTGCATATCTGCGATTAATATGGTTGTTTGGGATCTAGTCATGCTTTAATTATAGTTCAAATGTTTATTTCCCGCGATATTGGTCGAGACCCCCCTCACCCCCCGTGAGATAGGATGATATTTTGCTTGTTCTACGTAAGGCGTAAGTTAGACACAGAGCAAGTGATGCGTAGGTAGGTTAGACACAGAGCAAGTGCCGCGTCACGCGTCCGGTCTGGAAGTGCATCGGTTCAATTCGAACCTTAGAAAATAAATATAATAGGCATCGGAGTAATGGTTTAACTAAGACTTTTAGGTAGGTACGCCGTTGAATACTACGCATGTATTTATTTCTACTTAGAGGGAAGATAAATACGTACGTAGTGTGCAACGGAACTTAAAATGGTACCTATGACTATTGTTGCGATAACGGAAGGCACGTGGCATTCCCGAGGTGACGTCACTCGCGGCGCAGGTTGTCGAGGCGCGCCTGCAGCTCGGCGTCCGCGTCGCTGAGCGGCGCGCCTCCCCCCGCGCCCCCCGCCGCGCCGCCCGCCGCGCCCCCCGCACCGCCCGCCGCGCCCGCCACCGCTTGAGGCGACGCTGGAGTTTTCGCTAAAAAACAATATATACGTTACTCGACATTCCAAAGAAAGGAAGATGATGGCGCGCATGTAAATAAGTGGCACTAATTGACGGCGGGCGTGGTCACCCCGCTTTCTTATTCTACGGTCATGGCTACAAATTGGGTAGCGCACCAATGGAGTGAAGGATAATGCAGCTATCCTCGTAGTGCACCGTGTGGGCCATGATTATGAAACCTCTATCACAGTTGGCAACAGTCTCAGCTGTATTAGATGTAGTATTACCGGATATGGACAAGGAGCCGGTGGCTTGCGGGAGACCGGACAGCTGGTCGTTCAGTTGCAGGCCCAGCTCGTCCAGGATCTGTGTCACCACAATGTCGCTGAAACAATCAGTAAAGCACATTGCCGGTAGAATTTTTTAGTAGAAATATAGAATGTTTGTTTTGAATTTTTTTTATTTATTTTTTCTGAAGAAGCTTACCTTTCCTCCTCATCGTCGTCTCCCTCCATGGCCTCGTCGATGGAGTCATTCATCATCTCTTCCTTCATATCCATGATCTCCGACTGCTTCTCAAACTCCTTGAAATACACCAAATTGCACTTTAATCAGGGAGGAAACCGAGAATCGAGAGGAAAATGAGAATTGATTGGATCAAACGCAAATGTCTGCCTCATATACATACTATATATGAATAATAACCTGGAGGATCTTCTGTATCTGCGGCATGTTGAGCTGTCGGTTCATGGTGGCCATGGCGCGCGTGACTCCTCCCATGGCCTGTGCCATGGTGCTCTGGGACTTCAAGGTCTGAATCTTGAGAGACACTGCCTGGATGTTTGCCTTCATCAGCATGAATTTACGCACATACCTCCGTGTTCGCACCAAATCCTTGGCCATTATCTTTACAGCATCCTGAAAAATTTATTACTATTACTACTAGCCCGTAGTGTCCCACTGTTGGCCAAAGGCCTCCCCTCATTTTCGAAAATGACATAAATAATCATTGTACAGCACTGCTATGATATAAGACTTGCATGTACAACTAAGACTTTGTGGTACCAAACCAATAATTGGAGTGAACCAATAATGCACTAAATTTCACTACATGTTGGAGCATAGAATCAGATATTTGTTTATTTGATTTTATTTTTTATTTTTTATTTTATTTATTTAGGGCATCCAACAGAGAAATCACATTAGTATAAATGAACAATCTTAAATGTACAGTAATCAGTGCGTTGTGTCTCTCTAATTACAGGACGCCACAGCGCGCGCAAAATATACAACTAGACAAAGCAAAATAATTAGTGTAAGGTAGTAGGTATGTAATAAATACCTATAGAAAATACAAAAATAAAATAGTAACAAAGTTAACACAGAATAAACAAATGAAAATACGAAATACTTACAACGAATGTTAAACTTAAATTGAGACCATGTTTTACATTAAAATATAATACTATGGTAGGTATAACACTAAATTACATTCGGTAAGCACAAGCACCTAGTTAAAAGCTTTTAAGTAAGAATTAGGGGGTAAAAATTCTACTGTGTTTGAGGCAAAAGACATTTTCGGGTAAGCCTTTTGAACTTAAGAAGGGGGTCAGTGAGATCAATATCATCACTCTTTGATAGAGCATTGTAACGACTACAGAGCCTCGGCATCGATGCGTGTTTACCCAGATTAGTTCGAGCATACTGAGTGGTAAAAAGGTTATATGCAGTTTTTCTTGGCAGACGAGAAGGGGCATGAATCTGCAACATTTCGATCAGCTCTGCGCAATCAATAGCTCCGTTAAATAACTTATATTCACATAGCATAATAAATCATATAAAAAACGGTAGGAACTAGGCCATAGTTTGGTGTCTGTTCGTCTAGGCTTGGTCGCGTGGAACTGGCACCTAGACTCACCTAACTTTAAGATGTTTCAAAGGGATCCTTGTGAAACTATTGAATAAATAAATATTTAATTTGATTTGATTCATAGCACAGAAAGATGGAGCTGAAACAAACCATTTGCCCTTCCTTAGCCAGCTTCTTGATGTCAGCGATGACCTTCTTCTCCTGCTGCTCCATCTTGACCTTCTCACGGTCCAGGTCGCGCATGGCCTTGTTCAGCGCGCGCTGGTTCTTGCGGAGCATCTCGTCCGGCGTCATGCGGTGACCGAATAACCACTCCATTTTACCTGCTTCTATCTATATCGTGCGTGATCTACAGATGATGAGATGAACAATTATAATTTTCTTTTTGTCGTGTTAATCGTTTGGTAATAAGATCTGTGTTGAAACTGAGACAGTTTAGTGACCCTATTAATCTGAAGCACCCATTCCAATTCAACCAAAAGATTTTAGATGCTTTTGATACTTGGGATGATGATTCACCATCAACCCGTTTTGTTAGTTAATTAATTTGTCGCAAAAGCCCGGTTTACCAGTATGTAATGTTTATGAACTTGAAGCAAAACCTTGATTTCTAAATTATAAGTGTACCTAATTAAGTTTATTCATTTATTTACTTACTACGAAAGAGGGGAACACATGAACACAAAACAAAATCGATAATTTCTTTGTTTACTTTCTTGAGGAAACATTTTCTTCTTCTTAGTGCATGTCATCTGTCCATTCGGACATTTTGCCAGTGTCAGTAAAATATAAATCAAGTCATTTGGCCAGCACGCAGCGTTGCCAGAATGTTACTTTTTTAACATTTTACGATACTTTTGACCCTCTCCTCTCATGTTACCTCCATGTTACATCCATTGTGCACGACATACAGTCCGGCAAGTATAACTTGGCGGGTCTGAAATGAGCTGTTCGATCGTTATTGGCCAATGACTGATGGAAGATTGGCCAAACGGCTAGCTTCAGACCCGCCAAGTTATACTTGCCGGACTGTAGATAAAATTTAAAAATATTTCCCAGCAAACAAAAAATATAGACTGAGTCTATTAATACAGGTACTGTACTGTACAAACAATTTATAATTATTAATACGGGTACTGCGGGGGGAGGGGGGGGGCACCATTCTTGAAATTAAGTAGGTATAAAAAAAAAACCTAACAACCTACTGTACTGTTACTTTTGTGACTTAAGTCAGGGTGCCCCAAGTTTGAATATTATCCGTATGGATATACTCATTATAAAATTGAATAAATGTACGAATAAATATTTATTCATCCAGCACCCGTACAAATAGTCACTTCCAAAAATA
This sequence comes from Thera britannica, assembly GCA_939531255.2. Classification (NCBI taxonomy): domain Eukaryota; kingdom Metazoa; phylum Arthropoda; class Insecta; order Lepidoptera; family Geometridae; genus Thera; species Thera britannica. The sequence continues at coordinate 20,233,270 of OW618043.2, read as the reverse complement.
TATCGAGAAATGGAATGCATTTATGAATGTTTTTGTTTTTTGTGTAATAAAATGCCATAATAAAGTAGTGTATCGTTTTCCACACTTTACGGTATTGTTACTTTTCTCGTAAAAATGTTACTTTTATCTGCCACTCGTAGAGAGTATTATATTCCTTGATCTGCCACCGGCAACACTGCCGGCACGGTATCGGTATTTTATTTTTGACTAGATCCCTCCCTATCTGTGTCACAGACTCTGTGATTTGATCTGGCAACTCTAGCGGCGCGGCGATGTATTTGATTTGATTTTTTTCCGGTTTCTTTCTTTCGTATCTCAATAACCTTTCCATTTCATGCAGACACCACACAGCAGCGTAGACTCATTGCTAGACAGATTCCATGAGATCCCATGCATCTGATGCATCCTAGTTGTCTGTGATTCCATGCTTGGGTGGGTTTGGGTTTGGGTTCCATTCCATGATGGTCGTTGGCTGCTGCCTCTATTTATGTGTTTTTGCCGCGGGTATAATTAATTACGTTCTGTGGTTTTGTGTGTTGTGTTCGTTTCGTTCCCTGACTTAAGTTTTGTTTGTTTTGTTGTTAGTTCATTTACCTACTTAAAAGTAAAAATGAGTGACGATGAAATCACTATAATGGAAGTGGATGAAGCTGAACCTAGACCATCAAAACCCGGTCCAGCAGTTTCTATAAAGTGTAGTGTTCACCTGCCTTGGATAGAAAAGTATCGTCCCGTGATATTCGACGATATCGTGGGTAATGAGGACACAGTGTCGCGGCTGGCAGTGTTTGCGCGCACCGGCAACGCTCCCAATATAATAATAGCAGGCCCCCCGGGCGTGGGGAAGACCACCACCATCCTCTGTCTGGCGCGCGCCCTGCTGGGGGCCGCCTTCAGAGACGCCGTGCTGGAGCTCAATGCTTCTAATGACCGAGGCATCGATGTTGTCAGAAATAAGATCAAGATGTTTGCACAACAGAAGGTACCTTGATAACTTATAATCACAAACAATGCACCATAGAGCTCAATGTTTCTTAGTAGAATATTTGTTAACTATCATCTATTTTAAGGTAACATTACCACCGGGCCGGCACAAGATTGTGATCTTAGATGAAGCGGACAGCATGACGGAGGGAGCACAGCAAGCCCTCCGGAGAACCATGGAGTTGTATTCAAGCACCACGAGGTTTGCCCTCGCCGCCAACAACAGTGAGAAGATCATAGAACCCATTCAGTCCCGATGTGCTGTGCTCAGATACTCCCGACTTACCGATGCCCAGATACTCGCTAAAGTGAGTACGGATACACATCCCGAAGTAGGATTATCAAGAGAATAGTCACAGGTTGACCCTCAACAATCCTAACACCTAGTCCTAATCTATTTCATTTTTGATGAAAGTTGTGTTTGTGTTAAGCAAGTGCCCCACTTGCTATTAGGAAGCTACCTAGCAGTTATTAACAAATAAGTAATTAATTAGTATTTTTGACTGGTAGGTCATGGGTTTGATCCCCACATATTTGTGTAATGAACATAGATATTTGTTCTCTGTTTAAGTGTATTGTTGTATTCTAAACATATATTTACAAAAATATATATATTTGCTCCTACAGTACACAGTAGATGGTGTTATTGGATTGTCCACAATATATTTTTATTTTTTACTTAGGTGATAGAAGTTTGTCAAATAGAGAACCTTTCATACACTGAAGAAGGGGTGAGTGCGGTGGTGTACACAGCTCAAGGAGACCTGCGCTCGGCACTCAACAACCTGCAATCTACTGCACAAGGCTTCGGCCACGTCAGCCCCGACCATGTGTTCAAAGTGTGCGATGAACCTCATCCCGTGATGGTGAAGACCATGCTGGAGTCCTGCCTCCGACAGGACATCCATGAGGCTTACAAGGTGTGTACTGCACTAACACTAACATCATCTGTGAACATGATGTTCCACAGTCAAATCAGTAGATGGTTGAATTTCATGATATTTAGATAGATAGGTGCAGCGCCGTCCTGGTGCCGTCATGATCAATAGTCTGCAAGTTATTGATTTATTACATATGTTATTGTTTTTCGGCTCCTACCCTCAGAAAAAGAAACAGTGTTGGAATTTGCGTCGTATTTTAAAATCTCACTAAAAATATAAAACGCGTAGAAATACGTCTTTTTTGCGTTGTTTGGGTAACATAGGGACTTGATTATTGTGGAAAAACTTTTGGACTGCGTTAAAAACACGTCAGTGAAGTGTAAACTCAGTGGAAAAAAATAACGACTTTCGTACCAGTGTCAGTTGTTTGAGCTAAAATGAAGTGCTTTCATTGCGAAGACGACCACAACGAAGAGAATACAGTGCAATGTGATGGCTGCAAAAGAAACATATGTTTACAATGCAGTAATTTGACGAGTAGTGAGGCGCGCGTCATGGGGTTGAAGGGCAAGCGTACTCTGCTATACTTGTGTCCGGCATGTCGAGAGGCTCTGTTCCAAGTGCCTAAGCTTATCAAAGCTTATGAAGGACTACGGGAAGAACTTGATGATGTTAAAAAGCTGCTGGCACAGCCTACCGCTACAACCCCGCTGCCGCCGCCGCCGGCCGTAACAGTGGTGACTCAGCCCGCACCTGATACCACCGCTATAATGGAAGAAATCATGGAACGGGAACGAAGAACCCACAATGTGATCCTAGTCGGTGTGAAGGAATGTGCCTCTGACAATGGCGGTGCTAGGAAGACGCACGATGAATCTTGTGTAAAGAAGATATTGTCGACCATTGGAGGTGGTGACTACTCAGATAAGTTGGTGACTGTGCAGCGTTTGGGACGTCGTGAAGATGGCAAAACGAGACCCGCGATGGTGGTTCTGTCCTCTCGGCAGGACGCGGTCTGGATACTTAAGAACAAAAGTAAGGCGGATAGAGAGGTAAGAGTCTATGATGATAAGACACCTAAACAGAGAGAAGAGCTCCAGAAGCTTCGAGAGGCCCTTAAAACCAGAGTTGAGAATGGAGAGACTAGCCTAACAATTAGGTATGTGAAGGGCGTGCCTAAAATAGTGAATCAAAAAAACTAGTGTACGCTCATAGAAGCACATTGACCTCACATTTATGTATACAAATCTTTTCTCTCTGACACCTAAGTTTGATCTTTTCTTACTCTATGTGAATGCAAGGCAACCATCTTTTGTTATTCTCACTGAAACATGGTTAAATAGTAAAGACCGCAATAGTACATACAATATACCTGGCTATACTTTATTCAGACTAGACCGTAAACATAAGAAAAATAAATCAGCAGGCAAAACGAGAGGTGGGGGTGTAGCAATGTATATTAGAGACCGTTTGCATGGTATTCCTATAGTAGCCAGGCGAAACCAGAGATACATGTGTGAAGATGTGGAAGCGCTGTACCTAGATATACAGTATGATACACACCACTTTCTTCTAGTAGGAGTGTACCGACCAGATGACACAAACGAAAGCACATGGAGATCTTGTGACACCCAACTATGGACAAACCTATTGGCAGCATCAGAAAACAACACTGTGATTATTGTTGGAGATTTCAACTATCCATCTATAAAATGGCCGATCCTTGTAGACCAGCCCCAATCTGGGGCAGCAGAGCTTTTCAAAGACATGTTTATCAACAGTAATCTATTCCAACTTGTAGATAGCCCCACAAGGTTCCAGCTTGGCAATGCACCCTCACTTTTGGATCTGTTACTGGTCAATGAAGAGACACTGATTAAGGAAATAGTTCATTTGCCACCCATAGGTAAAAGTGACCACTGTGTACTTGAGTTCAGCTCCCAGTACCAAGTAAAAGCTTCAAATAACCCCACCAAGCTTCGGCGATTCTACCAATCTATTGACTTTGATCTATACAACACTGATTTGGCTGTGAACCTCGACTCAGTGAACCCATCTTGTGACACCAACGAGTTATGGACAGAAATCTTAGAAGCAATAAATGACACAACTGACAAATATGCCCCAGGAAAAAAAATTAGAACTAGGACTAACAATAAACCGTGGATTGATGAGGGTATTCTCAAACTGGTTGCAGACAAGAAATTGCTATGGAATAAATATAGATTGTCTGGCTCGGGTGATGACTATATCAAATTCCGTGAGGTGAACAACAGGTGCGTTGCATTAACTAGAAAGCAGAGAAGTATGTATGAATCTAAAATTCTGGAACATGGAGACAAGGCTTTCTACTCTCATATACGTCGTTGCACCACTACTAAGGTTAGCATCCCACCGGCAATTAGAACGAGCAACGGTGATTTAGTTACAAATGCTGCTGACATAGCGGAGGCATTCGCCGAAGAATTTTTGAAGGCGTACTCAGAAGAGCCCATTATGGATCAAAATGTTAGAATTACCTCTGACACTTATGTAGAGAACAGTTTGTGTGACATATCATTTACAGTCAAAGATGTTGAAAAAATCATATCAAAATTGAATACTCAGTCAGCCCCAGGACCAGACGGATTACCATGTATAATTCTTAAAAACTGTGTGAAGACCCTAGCTCCGGCCCTGGCTGAACTTATGAATAGGTCATTTGAAACAGGATATCTGCCTGAGGACTGGAAGCACGCCATAGTAACACCAATTTACAAAAAAGGTGATAAGACGCAGCCTGAGAATTTCCGTCCCATAAGCCTCACAAGTGTTGTTGTTAAAGTTATGGAAAGAATTATTTGTGAACATTTAACCCGGTTTTTAAGCCAAGAATGTATTATCTCAACCAGGCAGCATGGATTTGTACGGAGAAGATCAACAGTTACAAACTTGCTAACCTGTGTACATGCCTGGAGCAAAGAACTGGATAATAAGAGGCCGGTAGACATTGTATACCTGGATTTTGAACGCGCGTTTGACAAAGTACCGCATGAGCGTCTCCTAAAAAAACTGGACCACTTTGGCATTCGTGGTACGCTGCTTAATTGGATAGCTAGCTATCTTAGAGGCAGAACATTCCAAGTTCGTGTGGGAGATTCTCTGTCACAACGAAAGCGGGTACTGAGTGGGGTACCCCAGGGATCAGTGCTCGCCCCCCACCTCTTCGGAATATTCATAACAGACCTAGTTGACCTCATAGATTCAACATCTGCCTTTTTTGCTGATGATGGTAAGTTTTTTGCCGATCCTATCATCAGCTCTGGACAACTGCAAGAAGATCTGAATCGAATCCAAGACTGGACTAAAGATTGGATTATTAAACTTAACCTGTCAAAATGCAGCATTTTGCACCTTGGTAAAAATAACCCTAAAATTACTTACACCTTGGATGGGAAGAACCTGGCCTCAGTAAACCTACAAAAGGATCTAGGAGTCAACATTGCATCTGATTTAAAGTGGGAAGAGCATATCACCTCGATAATTAAGAAGGCCAATTCATTTGTCTATGTGATCCGTAGATCATTTCAAGCTATGACGGTTGAAGTCTTCACTAAGATTTACAAGACATACATCAGACCGTTGTTGGAGTATGGTTATCAAGTCTGGAGTCCGTACTTCCAAAAAGACATCAATTTACTGGAAGGTGTACAGAGGAAGGCAACCAAGATGCCTCATGGTCTACGTCGTAAGTCTTATGAGGAGAGACTGCTTGTGTTACGCCTCACTACTTTGGAACAAAGACGACTACGTGGGGATCTCATCGAAACGTACAAAATGTTGACGCACCAGTACAGCCTGCCCGACATACAGAATATTCTCATAAGGAAAGAAGACAGGCCATCACGTGGGCACCATCTTAAATTAGTCCGTGCCCGTACCAACACACATGTGGCACACGACTTCTTTGGTAACCGGGTGGTACAGAACTGGAACAAGCTGCCTGAGAGCGTTGTTTGCGCTGACTCGGTCAATGGCTTCAAAAACAAACTTGACAACTGGCTACGAAATAATAAATTAGTGCTTAAATATTGACCAAAAATGACAATGACAATATCAATTAAATCAAATGACTATAATTCAACACTGTTTGACGTAGACACATCAGCGAAAGCTGCTCGTCTATAAATAATAATAATAATAATAATAATAATAATAATATGGTATAAAGTTAAACAACAGTCAGTCAGTCAGTTGATAGTCATTTTTGAAGTAAAAACTTCTTAATGCGGGCTTGTCAGAAATTAGTTTAAAAAGACTATGGGGCCTGAGCATTTTTTGGGGTGGGATAAAACCAAGGAACTCTTGTTACCGTCACCGCATCTCTGAAACCTCTTCAGCAAAGATCGTTCAATTTCGCCAAGAGTTGGGGTGGTAATTGTTCAAGTTCTCACTTCTGCAGCGCTGCTGCGGCACCCGGTGGTTAATTTGTAGGCGTCGTAATCCTTGGGAGTGGCGGGTTGCAGGTGATGGCCAAGCTGTGCAAGCTGGGGTACGCGGCGGAGGACATCGTGTCCAACATCTTCCGCGTCACCAAGGCGCTGGACGTGCCGGACGACCTGAAGCTGGCGCTCGTCCGCGAGGTGGGGCGCACGCACATGCGCGTGGCGGACGGACTCGGGGCCGGCGCCGCGCTCCAGCTGGCGGCGCTGCTGGCGCGCTGCTGCCGCGCCGCCGCGCCCGCGCCCGCGCACTGAGCGTGGCGGACGGACTCGGGGCCGGCGCCGCGCTCCAGCTGGCGGCGCTGCTGGCGCGCTGCTGCCGCGCCGCCGCGCCCGCGCCCGCGCACTGAGCGTGGCGGACGGACTCGGGGCCGGCGCCGCGCTCCAGCTGGCGGCGCTGCTGGCGCGCTGCTGCCGCGCCGCCGCGCCCGCGCCCGCGCACTGAGCGTGGCGGACGGACTCGGGGCCGGCGCCGCGCTCCAGCTGGCGGCGCTGCTGGCGCGCTGCTGCCGCGCCGCCGCGCCCGCGCCCGCGCACTGAGCGTGGCGGACGGACTCGGGGCCGGCGCCGCGCTCCAGCTGGCGGCGCTGCTGGCGCGCTGCTGCCGCGCCGCCGCGCCCGCGCCCGCGCACTGAGCGTGGCGGACGGACTCGGGGCCGGCGCCGCGCTCCAGCTGGCGGCGCTGCTGGCGCGCTGCTGCCGCGCCGCCGCGCCCGCGCCCGCGCACTGAGCGTGGCGGACGGACTCGGGGCCGGCGCCGCGCTCCAGCTGGCGGCGCTGCTGGCGCGCTGCTGCCGCGCCGCCGCGCCCGCGCCCGCGCACTGAGCATGGCGGACGGACTCGGGGCCGGCGCCGCGCTCCAGCTGGCGGCGCTGCTGGCGCGCTGCTGCCGCGCCGCCGCGCCCGCGCCCGCGCACTGAGCGTGGCGGACGGACTCGGGGCCGGCGCCGCGCTCCAGCTGGCGGCGCTGCTGGCGCGCTGCTGCCGCGCCGCCGCGCCCGCGCCCGCGCACTGAGCGTGGCGGACGGACTCGGGGCCGGCGCCGCGCTCCAGCTGGCGGCGCTGCTGGCGCGCTGCTGGCGCGCTGCTGCCGCGCCGCCTGAGCGTGGCGGACGGACTCGGTGCCGGTACTTACCCGTAGCTGGCTCTGTGAGTCTGTGCCATCTCTCCCACCGGCGCTCCATGCGTGGAACATTCTAATGTGAAACGATGCTAATGGTGTTCCTTGTTGTGTTAGTGCATGCGATACCAACCTTGTATAATTGCGGCAAACTAGTTGAGTAATGTGTAAACTGAGTTATTTTATTCTATTCTATTGACGTGACAACGTCTTATAATTCGATGGAGCCCCGGCTGCACGCACGATAAAAACATGATTCATGCGGCGTTACCTCGCTCTGAGACGTTCCATTTAAGGCTTAAAGTGCAAGCGAGAGCGCGGAACGAGCGACAAAGACGCACAAACAGCCTCCGCGTTCGGCAGCGTTCGACATCTGTCTCTCTCCTACTTGAGTGAGCGATGCGTCCGCGTGGACAGCTGCTATACAATAATACATTTACATGTTTTCGTCAACTATGAAGTGCAGTGAAAAGTGAATGTGGTGTCAATTGTTTATAGCAACGATAATTGCGGCTTATGACGTTGTCACGTTCAACTATTGTCAGTAAACCGACTTTACAGGCAACCGTTTTTTTTTCTTGGTAAACAAACAGCTTATTTAACTAGAAATAGGTACATAGCGGTTGTGTAGAACAACTAAATCCTAAACAGTTTTCGCTAATACAACACTAAGAGATAGAGAGATAGTAAATGTATGGTTATGATTGTGTTAGGTTGTGACTGAAAAGTGTGACACAATAGGAATAACCCAAAATATGTAACAAAATATGCATCTTACCCCCGAATACTGAAACGCAACTCAGATTTAAGCACGTCTCAAGCGACGAATATTTGACAGTTTTCAATGAAAATCTGTCAAATATTCGTCGCTTGAGACGTGCTTAAATCTGAGTTGCGTTTCAGTATTCGGGGGTTAGCCTGTTTTAAAGTATGTTTTTTTTATATGCAATTGTGATTATTATTACTTGCCTGCCCATTAGGACCTCATTTTAATTTATATTTGTAGCATCATGGTATAAAAGCACTTTGATGCTATGATCCCTTGGATGTTTGTGATATACAAGGTTCTGGTATGTGGTACATATTATGTCAGTAAAATAATGAAACAAGAAGTAAATCAATAAGTAGGAGTACAGTTTTATTCTTAATGCATTTACATAAAAATATGACAAACAAGATTTGTATAAAAATAAGCAACATACAATTAGATTGTATGAGGTAGAAGGTAACATGTTAACGTTAGGAATGTGATGATCGCTTGTCTTCTATCAACTTGTTGTGTTCCTCCATCAGACTCTGCAAGGATGTACAAGTTTTACCTTTAAACTCTTAAGCATTATTTGTCTTGATCTAGATTCTTCATCACTTGATTGTATCAGTCAACAAGGCACTATGTAGTTATGTCCTACATCTAAAAACGCGAGTTCGGAACAGCAAAGCTTGCGGACGGCACAGCGCGATCCAATGTTACATGTATTGTATGTGTCGTTGACAATTTATTAATTAGCCATTCCATTTACTGCCTAGACGTTAAATTAAACGGCGCCATTCAGTACAATGGTGGTTAGTAAACTACCTAAATGTTCAAACACTTTTTCTTCTTAACTAGTTTTTTGGCTAGGCTGTTTAAAATGCCTAACATAAGTTGGTAGCTTCTTTCTTTGTTTTGAATCGGTACTAGGTGATATTGAATATTCTGGTGGATATAATTGAAGCAGGTGGAGAAATGGCGCCGTTTAGCAGAGCAGCAATAGGCTCGCTGTTCCGAACGCGCAGTGAGTATATGAGCGGTGCCGAGTGACGGGCGGCGATGGCGGCGATGTGGCCGCGCCGGGGCGGTGACGTCACCGTCAGTGCAGCACGGCCTGCTCCTCCACCGGCACCCCCTGGATCATCTTCTGATGCTCTTCACTCAGCGCCTGCCACACACACGCACATACATGTACACTCAGGCTGCTTGTTCACATTACTAGTGGCGAATCCCCAACACCAGACTTACTATTTCTAATGATTCACGTACAGGAGATGAGATATATAGTAGAGATATAGAATATTGAATAGAAATTGATTGAACCATGCGCCCATGAAAAGCCTGAGTGTACTCCATCCATACACTCCTAAGCCCATGCTCCACTACACCATTCACTCTATGGCTAAGGTGGTATTCAAAGCATACTGATTATAATTCATAACAATTTATCTACATATCAGTAATAAACTAAACTAGATGATTTAATAACTAAGAAGTAATCGGTGATACAGTTATATGTTAATTTTTAATTATTTGTGTATGCATTTATTAACATTATTGATCGTAAAAAATAAATAGCTATGAATCTGAGAAAAGTGCGTTATTATTTGAACGTTTTTTAACTAAAACATGAAACCATGTGGATTGGTTTCAACGTTTTAGTTAAACAGCGTCCATTCATGTCTCGCAATCAATGTAATGTTGTACATACAATGTGAAAGAGCGCGGCGCGGCGCCGGCGCCACTATGCCGGTGCCGGTGCCGGTGCCGGTGCCGGTGCCGGTGCGTGTACGTACCTTGAAGTACTTGACGGTCTTGACGCGCAGCTCGAGCGTGGCGGCCTCGTCGCACACGAAGAGCGTCTGCGCGTGCTGCTGGAAGGCGGACACCGTCCACATGTGGTTGACGCCCTCCTCCACCGCCTTCGCCAGCGCCAGCGCCTTGTGCACGCCTGTTATCAGGATCATTACCTGCGCCACCACACACATTGACTTTATAGTACTTACAACTTGATGGGTAATGTTAGGTTCCAAATGGGCTATTAACTTGTGGGCCAAGCGGGAATACCTACGCGCGGGGTATGCTATACCTCCTTGGCGTCCATGACGGTGGCGACGCCGACGGTGAGCGCCTGGCGCGGCACCTTGCTGATGTCGTTGCCGAAGAAGCGCTTGTTGGCCTCCAGCGTGTCGTACGCCAGCGTCTTGACGCGCGTGCGGGACGCTAGCGACGAGCCCGGCTCGTTGAACGCGATGTGTCCGTCCGGACCGATGCCTGCCGACACCCAACACACACCGTCGCGATAACTGATGAACTCCATGAAGCAGAATAAACATCTGTTCATTACACAAATATTTGCAGTCGGTGAGGATTGAACCCCAAACTACAGAACGCAAAGCTAGTACCAACCGCGCTGCCGGGCCTGCACCAGGAGCATAAAAAAAATACTCGAAAATCTTTTAAAAACTCTTGTAGCCCGAAAACGTCAGAAACGTTCCTATTCGTAATGGCATGGCTGTACGTATTCAACGTAAATGTAGGTAGCTTAGATTATGCATCTGTTCAATAGAACATGTAAGCAACCAGGGGGCTGGTAGCTGGTAGCTGGTAGCTGGTAGCTGGCGAAGGGTACCTCCCACGAAGAGATGCACGCCGCCGGCGTCGCGGATGAGCCCCTCGAAGCGCTGGCACTCGGCCGGCAGGTCGGGCGCGTTGCCGTCCAGCACGTGCGCGTGCGCCGGCTGGATGTCCACGTGCGCGAAGAACGAGTTCCACATGTAGTAGTGGTACGACTCCGGGTGGTCGCGAGGGATGCCTGTATTACAAAATAGTGGAGACACAGTTCTCGCCGGCACGGCACTGGGAATGGGAAGTTTTGAACCATTTGCATTGTGTAACAGTGTGACTGAAAGGACACAACCCCCTTCCAAACCAAACCAACCAAAGGAGAAAATCCCCTAGCTTAAAGCATGCCCTCAGACTTTGGAAATTATCTCGTTTTAAATGTTGATCTCCATCTCCATCAAGATCCGATGGATATTACTGATGGGTGCGGATGTTGATGGAAAAGGTTCAAATCTTTGAAAAAGGATCTAGGGCTTTGTCCAGCTGTGGACTTGTTCGGGCTAATGGTATGATGAAGCTAAGAAAGCCTGAAAAAGTTCACTACTGTAAAGTACCTACGTAAGTAGGTCCCAAAGATATGTTAACTTGATGGCTCTATTTATTTGATAGCAGGATACAATTTAGAGCACTCACCGACATACTCGTCCATGTTGAATGTAGTGACATATTTGAAGGAGATCCTGCCTTCCTTGTAGAATTCTATGAGTTTCTTGTACATGCCGAGCGGCGTCCCACCGGTGGGCAAGCCCAATACGAAGTGTCTCCCGGGGCCGGGTTTGAACTGCGTGACTCGCTGAAGCACGAAGCGAGCCGCCCAGTCCGCCACTATGTCGGCGTCGTCGAGGATTATCAGACGCATCTTTACTGGAAATAAGAGATGGGTAAGTAGGTATTCTGTGCGAAGCCGGTTCCTCGCGAAAATAAAACGAATTAATTGCTTTTCTGCCTATGCATTACATCCTTAGGTCCTTTATCAACATCATCCTGAAGAAGTACTCTGCTGGACAGTCCTCCCCTATACATACACTCTCAGGAGAATCGAGAACCGTATTCCCCTAACGATTATCAGCTTAGGTACCTACCTGCCTACATACCTACAGGAATTATAACTAGCTTTTCTGCACTCCAAACAAAGTGAGAACTAGGTAGAAGTTATGTTTAGGAATGTTTAGATTTTCCTAATAAGGGTGAACGTTTCGTTCGTCGACTGTAAAGAAGAGAAGTCAATGGCATGGTGTAGGTAAGTGTCGGGCATCAGTCTCGCGCGCGGCCGTTAGCTGGCCATTTACATTACACTTCAGATAGCGTGCCTGAGCCTGAGCCTGAGCCTGAGCCTGAGCCGATCAACTGTTTATTTATATTTAGGCCGATGACTGTTTATCTCAGCGGGACCTACGAGTATGTGCAATAAGTATAATAAGTAGGTACCTAAAAGTAAACAACAACCAGCCATAACATGAGTGATTGCGGTCAGCCGCGACTCTAAGCTTGTAAAAAAACATTAGGATGTTTACCTATTTATTTTACTATAATCATGCAACTTTGATGTTATGTTCGCTATTTATTTCTCAAGCTAACGACGACTATATGTTAAAGCTCTAGGTAGCTAAAATTATTTCCGGCCATATTTCGACTGGCCCCTCAGCCCTCAGCTCAGTTGATATAATAGCTCTGCCCTCTGCACCGTAGGTCGTGGGTTCGATCCCCACCGAAAACAAATATTTGTGTGGTGAACACAGATGTTTGTTCTCTGTCTGGGGGATATCAGCATCTGGTTCCCATAGAACAAGCTCTGCTTAATTTGGGGCTCGATAGTGTTTTGTCTACAATATTGATTAAGAAGAAATGCGGCTTAAATCTTTCCCACCTCACCTAACCAATGTGGTCAAGGTCAAGGCTAACTTCATCGCGAGTGCGAGTGCCTGACCGCTGACCTAGGTAAGCTGACCCAGACAGAGATGTTTAACGTATATAGGTACTAGGTACCTACCTAAAATTTGTTTTGTGTGCATGTGTACCTACGTGTTTTTAAAGCAAATACTTAGGTAAGCGAGTAACTCAACTACCAACTATAACTATAACTCACTAAAAACCACTATGTAGGTTCATTTTAAATCTCCAATAGCTTTTTTAACGACGATTAACGTCGTTATTGACGAAACGAGTTGATTAACGTCTTTTAGTACGAAAGTTAGCTTCGTAAACATTAACAATATTTTGGCGTGAATGTGTTGATGTCAATAACCCCGGTGCGGTCACTCACCTCTGTTGCAACCTCTTCAATTATCCGATAACAACGCCTTGCTCTGACTCGTCGATTTAATGAACCTAACAATAACAAACACGACGCGACTGTCCCTTATAGATTACAATTTGTTTCTGTTAATTTTACAGTGCTAACTAGCAACTAGCAACCTCGCCGAGTTGTCAACGCGCGACGCGATTGTGACAGGACAGACAAAACAATCGACTCGCGCGCGAATAGAGATGGGCGCTTAAACGAGAAGCAGTTAACTAAACCGACCTAATTAGTTATGTAGTTAAACACTAGTTATACATATTGTTTAAATATGATTGTCCATCTCATACGACATGGCAGCTTTATCAGAAATATCATCGAAGGAAAGGTAGAAGGAAACAGAGGAAGGGAAAGATCAAGGTTATGCTACATGAGCCAAATAAAAGCGAAGATCGCCGTCATAATGGTTATGGAGGTCAAGGAAGTTGCCCTCAAAAGAAATACCTGGAGAATTATGCATACATTACGCCGACAAGAGCTTTGCTCTTAAATAAGAAGAAGTTAAACAAGCTTGCACTGACAACTACTTTTCGTTTAATGCTTTTCAATTATCTGATGAAATTGAACCTTATTTTATCATCATAGGCAAGCATACTTACATTAAAAAGTTGAAAAATATGACCTCGCTAAACTAAACGACGCCGCCGACGACAATAATTTAGATACGTACATAATATTATATTAACCTTTTGGGTATGCTCGGGTTATAGAATTACAATCTGCTTTTTGCTTTTGAAAAGTTGAAATGTAAGTTTTTACTACTACTGGGTATGTCACTGGTTCTTTCGAACCAAGTGTGGTGAAAAGATTTTAAGTTTGTTTTTTGTAAGTTGTATCTTCTAAGTCGTTTATAAGCGTAAGCATAAAGTTTGTTAGATTTTTTATCACATCTTTACTCGTACATAAGTAACGACGAACAGGATACCTACCTACGTTTAAAATGCGGCTGCCAGCTCACAAACAAAACTACTATTCTGGTAAAAACATTACCAAGTTCTGGGCGGTTGGGTAAAAATAAAACACGTTTTCCAATAAATGAATATTTATTTCTAGGAATAATACCTAAGAGATTATCGATTAATGTCGAGGCTCTACGCCATTACCAACTAATTAAGAAAATGTTTTAAGGACATATTGTCACATGGACATGTACATATACCGCCGCCGCGGCGCCGTGAACCGTCGACGGCGACGTCTAAAGGACACCTAGATCGCTGGCGATGGCCAACAATGAAACGCTTTCAAATATCGCTGTCAAATTTGACAGCGTTTCACTGATCGCCATCGCCAGTGACCTAGGTGTGCGAAGGTCTTTAAGGCGTAGTACGTCATGTCCATAATCTGCGACTAACTAATATTCGTTTGTCACCCATTTCAATTCAACCTAATGATGTACTTAACAGCCAGTAAGTAAATAAAATAAACTATCATTGTGCAATTATCAAATAGTTGTCATTTCTAATTATAATCTATCTAGTTTAATAATATCGAAATATACAATAAATAACGGCGTTCTGTGAATAATGTATACACAACATGAACTCACTACGTTAAAACGCAGCATTTGTGTCGTCTGCCAAATTAAATACTTATTGATATTAGTAGATACGAAATTTCACTTTGTTGTGATGAAAATATAATATTGAAGGTGTGTACTCAACTAATAGTTATTTGTTATACAAGAGTGCACAGATTTTTCACCTCATGCTCTTTTGATACCCTCGCTAACGATGGGAAAGAGGTTCATTTGAATAATTATCAATTAATTATTGTTAAATCAACAGCCCTATCACAGGAGCATGCATTAGCTTCTTTCAAAAACTTTGTTTGTTAAACTAGTTTATTGGGATTAAAATATACAAGACCGGCTTCGCGGTACATACATGGTAGCCGTCTCAACAGCTCCACATATGGAATGCGGCATGCGGCGGCAAAGGGGACTGTCGCATGCCTCCCTAGGGGGGTATCAGACTCGCAGCTCAGCGCTCAGCCACTGTCGATGTGTGGAGCTCCATGGAAGCCGAGACTATGCCTGACGCTTGCTAGATCATATTTGTTTGTAGTTCTTAAAATACACAAAGTACTATGAAATTAACCAAAGTACATGCACTTAAATGGATATGCACTATGATGCATGTATACCAATTTGACGAAATATGTACATCTATTAAATCATCATCATCATAAACATTATACAACTATTTATATAGCTTGGCAGTATAAAATTAATCATTCCACATAACACTAAAAATAAGTTACATTCAATAAGTAGATGTAGTTGTTTTCGCCAACCACGGAGTCATATTATTATAACGTTCATAAACATCATCATCATCCACAGCCTAACATCACTCACCGCTGGCATACACCTCAAAAGTTCACAACACAAACTACTTTTGTAAGTTCTGACGACATAGCCTCATCAACAAATAGCAAACAAACTCATAACCACCAACACTAACTCCACAACTAACTCAATTCAATATAAATAGCCTGATTCCCTATTCCAACAAATCATTTTATACAAATTAAGATCAAATCAGTTTCATAATAAATCAGGCTTTAGTTGGCAACCACTAACTGGTTGATATCAGGAACTTATTTGTTTAAAACAATAATTTCGAAATTATTTTTACAATAATAGGTATTAATTATCTGTATTCATTTGCCAATAAGGTGTTACATCTATTTGTAAAACTATTTGAAAGGGTGATAAAATCTATAAATTTATCATGAAACTATAGAAGTTATTAAAAACAGTGCACACTGTGCCAGATATTCTCCCAAAACAGGATTGATGCAGCAGTGTTGCCTTATGCTGTATTTTATTTGATAGCATTTTATTGCGTAAACAAAAGCACATTTCAAAATGTTCACTTCACATTGTCCACGAGTGGGAGTCATGTCACTGTTTTTTTCAACACAATTAATATGATGAAAATCTCCTAAATTTTCATATTACTAAACTTTACTTGCGAAGTACTTTGAAAATAGACTACTATGTTATTTTATGAGTGTTCGTAAACCTCAGTATGTGCCACATAATCACAAATAAATCCACTCGAATGTTAGTCTGCGCCTGGCTTTTATTTATTATTATTTTTATTAACTCCACTAGCACTGTTGTTTTATTGTTGAACCGGCTGCGACCGGCGCTTCAGACTCGCTCCCTCTGGCAGCGAGACGATGGCACTATCTATAAGTATAAGTAGAGGCGCGGTGCGACAGGATGCCAGGTGGCAGGGGTGGCTGGGTGCGGGTGTGTGTGGGCGCGGGCGCGGCTCAGTCGAGGCGGGCCCGCTTGGAGGGCGGCTCTCCCTCGCCGCTCCAGTACGCGAACTCCGGCAGGGGTGGCTGGGTGTGGATGGGCGCGGGCGCGGCTCAGTCGAGGCGGGCCCGCTTGGAGGGCGGCTCTCCCTCGCCGCTCCAGTACGCGAACTCCGGCAGGGGTGGCTGGGTGTGGATGGGCGCGGGCGCGGCTCAGTCGAGGCGGGCCCGCTTGGAGGGCGGCTCTCCCTCGCCGCTCCAGTACGCGAACTCCGGCAGGGGTGGCTGGGTGTGGATGGGCGCGGGCGCGGCTCAGTCGAGGCGGGCCCGCTTGGAGGGCGGCTCTCCCTCGCCGCTCCAGTACGCGAACTCCGGCAGGGGTGGCTGGGTGTGGATGGGCGCGGGCGCGGCTCAGTCGAGGCGGGCCCGCTTGGAGGGCGGCTCTCCCTCGCCGCTCCAGTACGCGAACTCCGGCAGGGGTGGCTGGGTGTGGATGGGCGCGGGCGCGGCTCAGTCGAGGCGGGCCCGCTTGGAGGGCGGCTCTCCCTCGCCGCTCCAGTACGCGAACTCCGGCAGGGGTGGCTGGGTGTGGATGGGCGCGGGCGCGGCTCAGTCGAGGCGGGCCCGCTTGGAGGGCGGCTCTCCCTCGCCGCTCCAGTACGCGAACTCCGGCAGGGGTGGCTGGGTGTGGATGGGCGCGGGCGCGGCTCAGTCGAGGCGGGCCCGCTTGGAGGGCGGCTCTCCCTCGCCGCTCCAGTACGCGAACTCCGGCAGCCACTTCACCAGCTGTGCGTCGAAGAACTCCTCCAGTCGTTTCGCGTCCTTGTAGATTTGAGAATCAGGCTGCGGGCGGAATACAATACTATTAGGACGATAGTGTGACCCGTGATCGAGTACAGGTGAGTGGCCTTTCAGCTCAGTCGGTAGGTGCTCTGCCTTCTTCATCTGTTCCGTAGGTCGTGGGTTCGATCCCCAGATAGAACAAATTTAGGTGCTGTGAACATAAATGTTTGTTCTCTGTTGGGGTGTTATATTGTATTTGGTTATGTAGAGTGTGTGTTACCGGGTTGTAGTGGTAGGCGTTGCGGAAGAGCAGGCGGCAGTCGGAGACGAACTGCTTGGGGTGCGAGTAGCCCGCGCCCGGCTGCAGCTTCATGCGGATCATGTCCAGGCACATCGGCGCACATATCTGCGCAACAACACAACACAACATAACCTCAAGCACTACATATACAGGGTGGAATTTTGTAATGCCACCTGGAGGGAAAGTACTCTTAATACTGCAGATAGAAACTTTTACTCAAAGGAAACATTCCTTTATTTTTGAATAGAAAGCAAACTGCATTCAAAGATTTTCGAAAATTCTCTTCTCCCACACCCGGGAATCGAACCGGCTAAAATAATTTTAAGCTAACATTCCATATTTAAATAACCTGATACACGCAGCTACGAGTATGTCACAAAGGAGTCTGCATTACAAAAGATGGATGTTAGTTAAAGAGCTTTAACTTGACTCATTGAATTTGTAACTTCAGATTTCCTGGTTTTCCTTTCATTTAATTTATCATGTTTGTTAGAGAGAATTCATCCTTATAATTGAACCTAACGATCGATGCAATAAAAGTACAAGGTATAATTTTTTCAGATTTTAGCCGGTTCGACTCCCGGGTGTGGGAGAAGAGAATTTTCGAAAATCTTTGAATGCAGTTTGCTTTCTATTCAAAAATAAAGGAATGTTTCCTTTGAGTAAAAGTTTCTATCTGCAATATTAAGAGTACTTTTCCTCCAGGTGGCATTACAAAATTCCACCCTGTATATGAAGCCGCTAAACATGTTCTGCTAACGTTCAAGATTCATCTTTAGAAAATGGCTAAAATGACATAATCAAGTTTTAATTATCAAGGACTGACAACTTTTTGGACGTGACGTCTTATAATTCGATGGAGCCGGCTGCACGCACGAAAAAACATGACTCATGCGGCGTTACCACGGTCTGAGGCGTTCCATTTAAGGCTTGAAGTGCGAGCAAGAACGCGGAACGAACGACAAAGAGGCACGCAAGGCCTCCGCGTTCGGCAGCGTTCGACATCTGTCTCTCCTCTACTTGAGTGTGCGATGCGTCCGCGTGGACAGCTGGATGACGTTGTCACGTTCAGCTATCTTCAGTAAACCGACTTTACAGACAACCGATTGTTTCGCTCCACCACCTTCTGCAGCCGCGGCGGCAACCCCCCGCCCCCGTCCCCTGCGGTGTGGTGTACCTTGGCGTGATAGTGCAGGTTGTCGGGCGGCACGGGCTCGCGGAACATGAGGCTGAGCTCGTACTGGCAGTACAGCTCCAGCGTCACGCGCTCCACCACCTTCTGCAGCCGCGGCGGCAACCCCCCGCCCCCGTCCCCTGCGGTGTGGTGTACCTTGGCGTGATAGTGCAGGTTGTCGGGCGGCACGGGCTCGCGGAACATGAGGCTGAGCTCGTACTGGCAGTACAGCTCCAGCGTCACGCGCTCCGCCACCTTCTGCAGCCGCGGCGGCAACCCCCCGCCCCCGTCCCCTGCGGTGTGGTGTACCTTGGCGTGATAGTGCAGGTTGTCGGGCGGCACGGGCTCGCGGAACATGAGGCTGAGCTCGTACTGGCAGTACAGCTCCAGCGTCACGCGCTCCGCCACCTTCTGCAGCCGCGGCGGCAACCCCCCGCCCCCGCCCCCGCCCCCCGTCTCCGGCACCTCCTCCACCGGGGCCAGCTCCGCGAAGTTCACGCACAGCAGGCATTGCCAGCTCTCCGTCTCACTGCACGCACATAACGATCATTTTAATACATACTATTATTAATGGCCGCTCACTAAGAACACATACATGAGATCCGAGTAGCACAGCGGGCAATGGAGCGCGCCATGCTCGGAATATCACTCCTGGACCACGTCCCCAATGTCGAGATTCGACGCCAGACCAAAGTCGTGGATGTGAGTACGCGAATCGCGAAACTGAAGTGCAGGGCACTTGGCAAAAAGGAACGACGGAAGATGGACAAAGGTGGCAACCGAATGGTGGTCAAGAGATGCTCAAAGACCTAGAGGCAGACCGTTGGTCGTGGACCGTGACTCGTTGGTCGAACGACATTGTTGCAAGTGCTGGGAATGAGTGGATGACACTCGCGGGGGACCGGAAAGAATGGCGCAATAAAGAGGCCTAATACTCAGCAGTGGGTGCAAACGGGCTGAGATTATGATGATGATAATCATTCTAAAAACTCTGTGAAAGGAGTGACTTAAGGGCAAGAGACGTTTATTAAAGGGCGAGTACTTGCCGTGGCAGTCATTCAGAAATAGTAATTGACGCGTGAAAGTTTCCTGAGTTGCGTTGACTTGACAGTCGTCTCTTCCCGTTCAATTCGGCCGATGTTCGGGATTAGCGGGTCGGTCACAGCAGAGCCGTATATTCGGAAATGGCCAATGGCCAACGTAAGATTGGCCAAACCGCTAACTTCAGACCTGCCAAGTTACACCGGCCGAACTGAACGGGAAGAGACTACTGTCAAGTGCCAACACGATTTACAAAACCTACATACATATATATAGTGAGTCAGTTTGCATGTAATACAAAGTTGTTATAGATGGTACTCACTCGGGCAGTTTCTCGATGGTGGGTATGTGGCAGTACTGGTGGAAGACCTTGGGGCACTTGTCGCAGCACATGAGCTCGCCCCCGTCCATGCACACGGCGCACCAGTCCTCGTTGGGGTCCCCCGCGCCCCCCGCGCCCGCCGCGCCCGTCGCCGCGCCGCCCCCAGCCACCAGCGCGCCCCCGCCGCTCAGCTTGCCTGCACAGCACATACATGCATACATCCTCAATCGAACACAATCACACATCGACCGGCAAAACACGGCCATTCGGCTAACTTCAGTCCTAATTACGCCGGACGTAGCTTACTTATCAATGGTGCAAAAGGCACAAGAATGGTGTATAAAAAAACTGTACGAATCAAGCCGTAGTTTGTTGCCTGTTCTTCTAGACTTGGTCGCGTTGAACTGGCTCCTAGACTCACTTAGCTTTAAGACGTTTCAAAGTAATCCTTGCGATTCTAATGAATAAATACACTTTTGATTATTTTTATGGTAGAGATTATTTTTGGTGTAGTAGAGTGAGTAGACAATACTCATACACATGGTTTAACTTAGGTATAAACATAGTTCTTAGGTCAGTATGACATGGATGGATGGAGTAGAGTGTGGTAGAGTGAGTGTTACCTCTGGTGTCGTCGGTGGAGGAGTGCACGAGCGCGGGCGCGGGCTCGGGCTCGGGCTCGGCCAGCACCTGCACGCCGTTGGAGTCCAGCTTGGCGATGGTGGCCATCAGGTCCTGCACCGAGTGTGGTAGAGTGAGGGTTACCTCTGGTGTCGTCGGTGGAGGAGTGCACGAGCGCGGGCGCGGGCTCGGGCTCGGGCTCGGCCAGCACCTGCACGCCGTTGGAGTCCAGCTTGGCGATGGTGGCCATCAGGTCCTGCACCGAGTGTGGTAGAGTGAGGGTTACCTCTGGTGTCGTCGGTGGAGGAGTGCACGAGCACGGGCGCGGGCTCGGGCTCGGGCTCGGCCAGCACCTGCACGCCGTTGGAGTCCAGCTTGGCGATGGTGGCCATCAGGTCCTGCACCGAGTGTGGTAGAGTGAGTGTTACCTCTGGTGTCGTCGGTGGAGGAGTGCACGAGCACGGGCGCGGGCTCGGGCTCGGGCTCGGCCAGCACCTGCACGCCGTTGGAGTCCAGCTTGGCGATGGTGGCCATCAGGTCCTGCACCGAGTGTGGTAGAGTGAGTGTTACCTCTGGTGTCGTCGGTGGAGGAGTGCACGAGCACGGGCGCGGGCTCGGGCTCGGGCTCGGCCAGCACCTGCACGCCGTTGGAGTCCAGCTTGGCGATGGTGGCCATCAGGTCCTGCACCGAGTGTGGTAGAGTGAGTGTTACCTCTGGTGTCGTCGGTGGAGGAGTGCACGAGCACGGGCGCGGGCTCGGGCTCGGGCTCGGCCAGCACCTGCACGCCGTTGGAGTCCAGCTTGGCGATGGTGGCCATCAGGTCCTGCACCGAGTCCGCGCACACCTTGTCCAGCTCCAGCGACGCCACGCCCTGTCGCCCGTCACGTTACACACATTACTTTACTACGAGCCGATTGAAGCTATGCATTCGTCCTACTTGTAATAATGAAATGATAATGTTGTAAATATGTACATAGAATACAATATAACATGATGTGTTTAGTCCACAGCTATTGGTTGTTGGTGGGGAGGGGCGCGTGGGGGGCGTGGGGGGATGTAGTACTCACGTTGAGGCTGGGGCTGGGCGTCTTGGGGTTGGTGGAGGTGACGGCGGAGGGCGCGGCGCGGGAGGCGTGGGGCGGGGCCGCGTGGGGGGCGTGGGGGCCCGCGTGCGGGGGCGCGTGGGGGGCGCGGGAGAGGGTGATCTTGTAGTCGGAGCCGGCGCCGCACGCGCCCGTCGGTGACATCATGCTCAGCTCGAACCCACCTACAACCAACAACACATTTGGCTCCTAGCTTTAGAATACACATTTTGGAACCATTCAAGTATGAGTTAGGCAGATTTTTTACAAATACTTACCCCCCCTCTCCTTCTCCTTGTTAGCAAAATTAAGCAAACGTGGGGGGGGGGGAAACAAACCTAAATTGTTACCTAAATTAATCCTGGGCCAAAAATAAAAAACGCATTCAAGTTTGGGAATTTTCAAGACAAGAGTGAACAGGTGGATTATGGCTAAGCATGATCCATCTTAGGCTACATCCTCACTTTCCAGTCAGTTTCAATATCAGGTCAGGTGTGAAGGCAGCCAAATGCTTAGCTATATATTAAAAAAAAAAATTGTGTTATTGTTCGTTGTTTTACCATTAGTCATTCCATGTTGCGGTATGTGCCACTTGGCTTGCTGTTGTTGCTGCTGCTGCTGTTGTTGTTGTTGCTGCTGTTGTTGTTGTTGTTGCGGGTGCATATGCATGTGCGCGGGGGGGTGGTGGTAGGGCGGGGGCGCGGGCGAGGGGGTGCGCGGCCCCCCGCTGCGCCGCCCCCCCGCGTTGGCCACATTCGCTGCGAACGCGTTCGACGCGTACGCACCCATCACTGGAAACCAGTTCAAACATCAACGTAAGTAGGTATAGTCAGTCATTAATAGTTTGATTAATGACTACGATTTGTCAATGACATATCAGCAAAAGCTGCACGGTTAAAAATAAAGGGAACTGATAATAAAACAATAACTGTGCAAATTAAATTGCATATAACTAGGAACTTCTCCATGTACTCTTATTCTTAGTAGCAACATAATGTGTTTATATTTCTATTATTATATGTTGGTGAAAAGTTTTCTTCACGAGTTTTAAGGCTCGGTTAACTCCAAGCACCCGCCCCAAGACCCTCAGGGAAAAGGTTGCTCAGACTCCCTCTCACTACTATCAGTTCCCCCCCGATTGACAAAAACTGTATCCCCAAGAACTTTACTGATTATTGTGACTGTGTGTATGGCTGCTTGTTTCTGAATGATGTGAATGTTTATGTTTGAATCTAACTTATTACAATATCTGTGTAAGCTTTTAGCTATTATACCCGTGGCGCCGACTACAATAGGTATGACTTCGGTAGGTGTTTTCCATAGTCTGGTTATCTCTACTTTTAACGCGTGATATTTACTTAATTTCTCTATTTCTTTAGCCCCTATATTGTAATCGGACGGTACTGTTACATCTATCAAATATGTTCTGTTTTCTAGTTTATTTATGTATATTATATCTGGCCTATTGTGTGCTATTGTAACGTCTGTTTGGACTGGTATTTCCCACATAATTTTAGCGGTATCATTTTCTTTAACTTGCGGTTGTTTTAGGTTTTCTTTCCACCATGTGTTAGACACTTCAAAACCATGTTTCTTTACCAGCGTCCAGTGAACATACTCTACGATGTTATTGTGTCTCTTAGTATAGTAGGTGCCAGCTAATTTTTCACATCCCGAGACAATATGTTGCGCGGTCTCATCCTTTGCCAAACACAAACGACACCTACCATCTACTGCTCTTTTTAAAATATCCCTTTCGTGCTGTCTGGTTAATACTGTCTGATCTTGTATCGCAAATACTGATGACTCTAGTCCCGGTGTTACTGGTTGTTTTTTAATCCAATTAAATGAGTAGGTTTTATCTGTATTCTCTTTATTTACAACTTTATTATAAAATTGACCGTGAAGCGGTTTAGCTTCCATTTATTTATTCTAGTTTTTAAGACTGCACTTTTCAACTCAGCATCTGTATAGTTTTCATTATTTCTTAATCCTATTTCTATCAAATTTGCTTTTGAGTCCTGATGAATTGAATACTTTACTCTATTTTTATCATGTTTAACTATTGCTTTTATAATGTGATCTTGTTCTGCCTCTAGGTATTTCTTGTATTTAATAATTTGTGTTTTGTGTAACATCTCTAAATTAGTTAATCCTCTTCCACCTTCTTCTATTGGTAAGTACAATCTTTCAACTTCTGCTTTTTGCTGATGTGCTTTATTCATTGCTAATATTTTTCTAGTTTTAACATCAATTTTCTTTAAATCACTTGTTTTGTAGTTTATGATACCGAATGTATAAAGAAGGACCGGTACAGCGTATACATTAATCGATCTTAGCAGATTTCGTGAATTTAAATGTGATTTGATTAAACATTTGACTCTACGGAAATACTCTTTTTGAATTTGCTGCCTAGCTTCATGGTGGTCTATGTTGCCCGACTCATGTACGCCTAAATACTTATATTGCTCACCTACTTTCAAGTGTTCAAACTCCTCACCGCTTAGCAAAATGTGACCTCTACCCTGATGCTCTTGCCTTTTACCTTTTGCTAAATGTAATACATTGCATTTACTTAACCCAAATTTCATCCCGATGTCTTCCGTAAATATTTCAGTGCTGTCTATTAAAACTTTAAGGTTGTTAGGAGTGTTTGCATATAGTTTAAGGTCATCCATATATAACAGATGATTTATATTAAGACTGTTCTTCAATTTGTATCCTTGTGAATGATATTTGTTTAATACTTGGGAAAGTGGATTTAGCCCTAGGCAGAATAGGAGGGGTGACAAGGAGTCACCTTGGAAAATTCCTCGGCGTATGTATATTGGTTCCGTAGTAACAGAGGTGTGAGCGCCATAAGCCGTCATGACAACATTCCAAGTGGGCATTACTATCTCTAAGAAGCTTTTGATAGCAGGTGGGCATTTGTATATATCTAGTACTTTGAGTAACCACTCATGTGATATACTATCAAATGCTTTCTGATAGTCCACCCATCCCATGCTTAGGTTCTTATTGTTTTGGTGGGCATCCTCAAGTATGGCTTTGTTTATCATGAGATGATCTTTACAGCCTCTGGCGCGGCGTCTACAACCCCTCTGTTCTGGTTCTAAGATGTCATTTTTGTCGCAGTGTATGTAGAGTTCGTTGCTTATTAATGACGTCAGCAATTTGTACATAGTAGGCAAGCACGCTATAGGGCGCCAGTTTTTAGGATCTTCTGTGTTTTCATTTTTAGGTATTAAAATAACCATTCCTGTGGTGAACCAAGAGTCTACAGGTTCAATTCCTTTCACTATCCTATCAAATAATTTTGCTATATATTTATGTGTACTTGTTAGATATTTTAAATAGTAATTTTGTATTTTATCTAATCCTGGTGCTTTCCAATTATGGATCTTTCGAATAGCTATCTTTAAATTGTCTATATTTATTTCCCTAAATGTATGTTCTTCTTCTATATTTTCCGTAGACTCTTCTACGTCCTCTATCCATTTCGCTCCAGTGTTATATGACACTGGCTCTGACAGAATGGATGACCAAAATCTTTGGATCTCACCTTGAGATGGAATTTGTGTCGGCACTTGTTGTTCCCCGTTTAAACTTCGATAGAACTTATGCTGATTTTCTTGAAATAATTTATTTTGTTCCTTTCTATCATTCATGTCGCTGTATCTTTTAACTCTACCTGCTAATGCTTTTACTTTTTGTGTATGTAGTTCTATTCTATATTCTAAATCTTGCTCATTTCTTATATCATATTTATCAAATATATTTCGTCTAATTCTATTCATGGTTCTACTATTGTTTTCCCGTTTAATTTCGATTAAGCGCGCGAGTTCTTTTCTCAAATCTTCTATTTTGTTCTTTAATCTTATTTTCCAAGGTGGATCTCTTTTCGGTTTTCGCGACGTAGGGTTTGTATAGGGTTTTTGGTTATTAGAGCTCACTAAAGTTTTGGCTGCAGCATAGATGATATCATTTATTTCACGTAGAGACGTATTTGTTATTAGCAAACTGGGCAAGAAATTATTTATTGCATTTAAATTTTGAATGAATTGTTTATTAAAGTTAGGCTTTGGAAGATTTTCCCTACTTTCCACTGACACTTCTTTTGTTTCAGCTAATACCTCCAAAAACTGTAGTATGATCGGATCTTGGTTTTCATCTACTTCAACGTCAGGGGTATCTATAACTAGTTCTACAGTGTCTCCTGGTGCTACTTGCTGGTCTTCTGGTGTAAATGTTTGGGACTGTTGTGTTATGTTAACGGTAGGTGTCTCATTAACTGTAATTATAGGTGACGTTAAAATTGTTGGTGATCTTTGTGTTCTAACATCATCTTCGTTTTGTGTTATTGAATGTTCTGCTCTTATCTTAATTTGGTCTAAAACTTGGCTTGACAATACCTTACGAGATATAATGCTCCTAGCTTGGTTTGATAAGGTGTTTCCTGTAAATTTTTGTATTTTAGGGTTTGCAGGGTTCCGGTCTTTGAAAAGTCTCTCGAAACGTTTGATGTAGCCTGGCCCTCCGGCTCTGGCTTTAAAGAAGCAGAACATAAGTTCGTGAAGTTCAGCTTCTGACCACTTCCTCCTGGCATCATCACTAACATTAGTTGAACTTCCAGTGGTCACTTCTGGTGCACCGGCAGAGTTAGTGGGAGATGTTTCCCTACTCCGCAAAGTATCACCAGGTATGGGTTGGGTAGTCTCACTTTGTTCGGGTTCCCCGACGGGGGGCCGACTCCTAAACCCCCCGTCACCGATGGTTCGTATGCTGGAGCGTCCAGCATCGGCTCCAGACGCGCCCCGACGATCGCCCCCGGGAAGCGGCCATATACGTGAATTCCTATTACTCATTTCTCCATAAAGGGTGTTTGCCATTGCCTTATTAGCTTGTAAGTTTTAATTTGACTGGCCTCTAGCTCAGTTGGTAGTAGCTCTGCCTTCTGCGCCGTAGGTCGTGGGTTCGATCCCCACCGAGAACAAATATTTGTGTGGTTAACATAAATGTTTGTTCTCTGTCTGGGTGTTATATTGTATTTTAAGTATGTATTTACAAAAAAAAAATGTATTCATGTATTATATCAGCTATCCGGTTCCCATATTACAAGCTCTGCTTAGTTTGGGGCTGGGTAGTGTTGTGTGAATTGTCCACAATATTTAAAAATTTTATTTATTTAAAATTTTACAGGTGTCCCCCCCCTACGTGGGGCTGATGTTCGCCCCGGACGTTAAGGCTGGACTTTAGGGGGGCTATTATTATATTATATTATTATTATATTATATTATTATTATTATATTATTCTTTGTTGTTTTAATGTATACTTGCCCACTAGATCGTTCCGTCACCGAGCGACACCGTCGCGTGCCATGCACGGACCGTCAACTATTTGTCGGAGGGAGACGGGTTCAGAGCGCTGTCGACCCGCTTCAGTGGGCGAACTACAGCGTACCGGATTGCTTTCCGTGCCCGACACGTTCCTAGCACGGCCATGGTATGCTACGGGATAGTGGGTAGAGACCTTACAGCTTATTGTATTGTATTGTATAGTAATGTTAGTGTACTAACTCTGATGGTAGGCGTGCATGGCCTGGTGCGCGGCGGGGTGGGGGCGCGGCGCCCGGGCCCCCCCCGCGCCTCCGCCGCCCCCCGCGCCCGCCCCCGCCGCCTGCGCCTGCGCGTTCAGCAGCCCGCGCAGGTTCATCTCCGCCATACCTGCAACCGACGACGCACTCTATACATACTTCTCTTTCTACTGCGTTTTCTACACGTCTTAATTTTAAGTTTTCTTGATGTATTTTTTTACGAATAAAAATTACAAGGCCTTCTCTTCTGAAATCGCAGTGGCGAATTATATTTCGACACTCATTTTGTGGAATTAATTTTTTAAAACAAGTCAAAATGGAAGACAGAGGCAGACCACCCCTTGGTCAAACGACATGCTTGCAAGGGATCGGAAAACGTGGCGTTATAAAGAGGAAGCATATACTCAGCAGGAGCAAACGAGCTGCCCTGCTTTTCCAGCAACACGGCTCGATTGAGCGATCGCTGCGCCGCGTTCTATTTTCAAATTTTTAAACAAAAATTGACAACTCATTTCGAATTCAGCGATCGCTCGAGTGTTTTGTGTTGCCAGAACCCCTGATATGATGAAGTTTTACGAATACCATAGCGTATGGTAATGTAGTAGGGTATGTATTGTGGTGAGGGTGCATACGTACTCACCGTGCAGATGGTGCGGATGCGTGGTGGAGGACACGATGGCGTGCCGCAGCGGCGTGGGGTGCGCCCCCCGCCGCGCGCCCCCCCCGACCCCCAGCGACAGGAACGGCAGCGCGCCCCCCCCACCCCCGCCGCTACCCTGCACGAACGACTGAACACAAACACAATGCATTAATGCCTCTAAACCCTAATTCAGCGTTGCATTTACAGAAACAACGCTAAAAACTGACGTGAACTCACTATGCTTTCAATTCATAATCATTTATTTGCCTCAATCAAGTGTTTACATGACAGGGCTTCCTTTCCTATTAAAAGAAATCCTATTTATCAAAAGAAAGACATTTTGTGCTCTTATTTCTCTAGGTACAAATCTTTCCTCTTTATAATAATTATTAGCATAGATAAAGCTGAGTGTTGGGCAGCTAAAGGGACGGATGAAAAAAAGGTACATGTGGCAGAGATGCGAATGTTGAGATGGATGTGTGGAGTGACTAGAATGGATAGCATACCAGGGTGAATGAGTATATCAGGGGAAGTTTGAAAGTAGCGCCAGTGACAGAAAAACTAAAGAGCAATAGGTTGGCGTGGTACGGGCATGTCATGAGGAGGGATGAAAGTCATGTGACTAGGAGAGTAATGAGTATGGATGTGGATGGATATGTGAGCAGAGGTAGACCAAGGAAAACATGGATGAACTGTGTGAAAAATGACATGGATAAGAGAGGAGTGAATGCAGAGATGACGGCTGACAGAGGGGAATGGAGGAAGAAGACATGTTGTGCCGACCCCACATAAAGTGGGATAAGGGCAGGAAGAAGAAGAAGAAGATATAGATATTAATTCGTCACGTGGGTGGACTAGAACCAAGGTACTGGTTATATTTGCCCTAATATACATAAATATTCTGAATATAGACTGGGAGATTAAAACACATCCAATGATATGTGATAGGTGGGAGTGTATCACATATTGATGGATGTATTTCATCTACAGTAAATGAGATTGGTGGTGTCAAGTGATTGGTGCAAAGCCGTCATAGTTCCACTTTACAAGGGAAAAGGCTCACATCAAGACTGCAAGAACTATAAATATAAATATAAAACTGCGTGGCCCAATGTCCCGGTCACTCTACCCATAGGAAGCTAACATGTCGATTTGCAATGTCTGTACCTACTATTTCGTATCTTATTTTTATATAAGCTGTGTAGATACTATAGTATAACTTTGAAGCGTAGCGTGTGCTGTCTTTGAAACTTTTGCTTTTGTATTATTGCATTGCATACGTCTGACTAAGTGAAGTGGCACCACACTGGAACTTCACTGCTATTATTTTAGACTATTTTTGATTTGTAAAAGGATCATATAAAAAAACAGTAGGAACCGAGACGTAGTTTGTTGCCTGTTCTTCTACGCTTGGTCGCGTGGAACTGGCACCTAGACTCACCTAGCTTTAAGACGTTTCAAAGTGATTCTTGCATCGTAATGAATAAAAAATTATTGAGTTTGAGTTTGAGTTTTATAGAGGCATTAGCCTTCTCAGCGTTGTCGGCAAACTGTATGCAAAAGTGTTGATTGAAAGAGTCGTGAAAGAAACCGATGGGAAAATATGGGATGCACAAGCGGGATTTCGAAAGGGAATGGGATGTACGGATCAGGTCTTTTCTTTGCGATGCATAGCCGAGAAATTTTTGGCCAAGGGTCAAAAGGTCTATTGCGCATTCGTGGATTTAGAAAAGGCCTATGATAAAGTGATGAGGAATGAGCTATGGTCGGTGCTGTCCATGTATGGAGTAGACAACAACTTGGTTCAGGCTCTAAAATCTCTCTATGAGGATTCTAGTGCTTGCGTTAGGATAAATGGGTCATACACTGAATGGTTTAGCATCCAAAAGGGTGTTAGACAGGGATGTGTAGCGTCTCCATGGTTGTTTAATTTATTCATGGATAGTTGTTTGCAAGATTTGAAAGATAGTGAATGCGGACTAAGAATGAATGAGTTACTCGTCAAATGTCTTCTCTATGCTGATGACCAGGTTATACTTGCGTCATCGGCGGACGAGTTACAAGAGATGGTAACAATTATGCATGGAGCTTTTGAGAGAAAAGGAATGAAAGTAAATGTAAGGAAGACAAAGATTATGGTTTTCGAAAGAGATGAATGTATAACAGCATGTAATATTTTGATTGGTGGAGAAAAAGTGGAACAAGTGAATGAGTTTATATATTTGGGGACTTTGTTTACAAGAGATGGAAAGCATGAAGATGATATTGAAAGGAGGGTGACGGCTGGAAATCGAGTGAATGGGGCATTACACACATTTATGAGCAGCAGGAAACTGTCTAACAAGGCACGACTTGCTGTACATAAAGGAGTGTTAGTGCCGACATTGATGTATGGTAGTGAAAGTTGGGTATGGCAGAAAAAACATCAAAGCAGAGTAAATGCAGTAGAAATGAGAGCGTTGCGTAGTATGTGTGGCGTAAAGTTGAGTGATAGAGTGAAAAACAGTGTATAAGAGAGGAATGCGGTGTGAAAGAAGACGTAGTGATGAGAGTAGAGAAAGGTATGCTAAGATGGTTTGGACATGTAGAGAGAATGGATGAAAGGAGATTAACAAAACAATTGCATCAGGCGAGTGTGAATGGAACTGCTGGAAGGGGAAGACCTCGGCGCATGTATCTCGATCAGATCGCAGACGTTTTAGAGAAAGGCCAGGTCAGGAGTACCCTAAACCGACGAGCATGTATGAAGAATGTTATGAGAGTAAATGAAGCGAAAGAGGTGTGTCAGGATCGTAGCAAGTGGAAATCCGTGATCTCTGCCTACCCCCATGGGAATAAGGCGTGATTTTATGTATGTATGTATGTATGTAAATGAGACGAGCTATATCTTAATATCATGCAATACCAATAAGCAAGATATAAACCACTTGACACAGGCACATAATAATCACGAAGGAAAATAACAATTACAACAGAAAATAGGTCAAAGTTGATTGAAGAGAACATTTAGTTTGTATGAGATAACATCTAAGGGCATGCTACATCAAACTGACCTGATACCGAGCCAAGGTCTAGAGACATGGAACAATGTACCTTCATGTAGGACTCGTATTTTAACTAACTCTTGCATGGAGAGATTGGCCAAAATAATACAGACAGTCTCGTATTGAAAGCGCGTGTCGGCGTCTAGGTAGAACTAATTAAACCTAAATTAGGGCACTTACCATCTCCCAATTCTTGTGTTTGCATAAAAAAGATTCAATAGAAAATAGCGATTCTATGTGAAAAGAGAAGAAGAACCATTGCAGGGAATAGAGATTGGACTGCAATCATTGATTGCAGCATGAACCCGCTACAACTGGGAAACAGGCGTGAAGTCGTTGTGCTATCGGCTTAGTTACATCTGCCTAGTCTAGCCATAATCTACTAAACAGATAAATTTCAGGAAAATCTATGAGACGCATATTCTATTTTACATCACTGGTTCGTAAGAATTAGTGACACAACAAGAGAAACGTTAGGTACAAGACTGGATCAGGTGAGGTTGCGGTCAAACGCAAGGCTATAATTAGTAAAAAAAAAAAGCAGCCAAGTGCGAGTCGGACTCGCCCATGAAGGGTTCCGTAGCATCAATTAACATAGTATAAAGGTTTTTGTAGTTCGTCGAAAGGTAAATTGCGGTTTACGATTTATGACGTATAATAAAATAAAAATAAATAAATATTCTGGACAATTCACACAACACTACCCAGCCCCAAACTAAGCAGAGCTTGTAATATGGGAACCAGATAGCTGATATAATACTTGAATATTTTTTTAAATACATACTTAGAATACAATATAACACCCAGACAGAGAACAAACATTTATGTTCACCACACAAAATATTTGTTCTCGGTGGGGATCGAACCCACGACCTACGGCGCAGAAGGCAGAGCTACCACCAACTGAGCTAGAGGCCAGTCACTGAGCTAGAGGCCAGTCAAAAAAAAATACTACTGATTAGATCTCGTTCAAACCAAATATCGTTGGAAGTTTACATAGTAATGTACAACATATATTTTTTTTTGATTTATCATTCTCTTATTTTAGAAGTTAGAGGGGGGGGACCAACTTTTTTCTACTTTGGAAGTGTCTCTCGCGCAAACTATTCAGTTTAGAAAAAAATGATATTAGAAACCTCAACATCATTTTTGAAGACCTATCCATAGATACCCCACACGTATGGGTTCGATGAAAAAAAAAATGTTGAGTTTCAGTTTCAAGTATGGGGACCCCCAAAATTTATAGTTTTAGAAAAAAACGATATTAGAAACCTCAACATAATTTTTGAAGACCTATCCATAGATACCCCACACGTATGGGTTCGATGAAAAAAGATTTTTTGAGTTTCAGTTTCAAGTATGGGGACCCCCAAAATTTATAGTTTTTTTTCTATTTTTGTGTAAAAACCTTAATGCGGTTCACAGAATACATCTACTCACCAAGTTTCATCAGTCTAGCTCTTATGGTTTCGGAGAAAAATGGCTGTGACACGGCCGGACAGACAGACAGACAGACAGACATGACGAATCTATAAGGGTTCCGTTTTTGCCATTTGGCTACGGAACCCTAAAAATGGTACGTACGGTTGTAGACATACATATTGCACATCGGCTTTTGGGCTTCGTAGAGCGCTATCTCTTTCTGACGCACACTACGCTTTATGAAGCCCAAATTAGCCGATGTGCAATATTTAATGCCTAAAACTGTACATTATGTATACTAGCAGTTGGTGACCGAGTTTCGCTCGGTATTTTTTATTGGTCATCTGTATTTTTTTTTAACTATAAGAGTCGTATCGTTATTGGCTTATTCTTACTTAACAATTTCGCTGGATATGCTTGCAGTTAGTTGCTCGCAAGCGCCAATAGATGGCAGGAGCAGTCACATATTTAGTTGGTTTATATTTCTAGAAATGAATCCTAGCTAGATCGATTTAGAGCCCCCAAAAACTCCTGTATACTAAATTTCGTGAAAATCGTTGGCGCCGTTTCTGAGATTCTGATTATATATAATACTAGCAGCCCGTCCCGGCTTCGCACGGGGTAGACAATATTGTTGTACATTATTTTGTTCTATCGCTAATAGTTTCGGCAGCGCATTCGACAAAAGACATTTTAAGACTAATTTTTTTTTTTTTACATAGTATAGGCTTGCGTTTGACCGCAATCTCACCTGCTGTTAAGTGATGATGCGGTCGACGGTGTAGCACGCTTACCTAGAAGATACGTGTTCACTCTACTCTTAAAAACATCCAAGTTATAAGTTATTTTTCTACACCTTCGGTTACATTGTTCAAATTTTACCAAGGATCCCTATTTTTTTTTCAAAATGAAATGTAGCCTATGTCAAATTGGAAGAATGTAGCATTCTATTGGTGAAACAATTTTTTAAATCGGCCCAGTACTTTTTGAGCCTATTCATTACAAACATACAAAAATAGGTACAAATTTTTCCTCTTTATAATATTAGTATTGAAGTATAGATATATACAAGATTTTCTCGTTTATAATAAGACTTTATTTGTTAGTATAATAATAAATACAAATAGTGTTATAAATTATATAACATACCTGATGCATGGCGGCGTGCTGCAGCGCCACGACGGCCGAGTGCGGGGAGGGGGCGGGGGCGGGCGCGGGCGCGGCGGCGGCCACCGCGGGGGGGTGGTAGGGGCCCTGCGCGCTGCCGCCCCCCGCGCCCCCCGCGCCGCCGTCCACCTTGCCGTCCACCACGATAGCGCCGATACTCGACAGAACTGACAATGACACAATTGTTGGTCACTTCTTGATAAATAGACAAGGCAAGTGTCGGTAGGTGTTTTGTTTAGTTGATAAAATGATAGCCGTTACAAATGGCCGGCGGATTTTTGCGTGTTGAAGTTAGCCGTTTGGCGAAGCTTCCGTCAGTCATAGGGCATTTGCGCGAGGGTGATGCGCTGCAAGTGAGGATGTGTGTGTGTGCGTGCGTACCTCTGACTAGATCGGGCAGCTTGTCGAGCGCGAGGGTGATGCGCACGGGTATCTCGGGGTTGGGGATGTCGGCGCGACGCGACTTGATGCGCTGCAAGTGAGGGTGTGTGTGTGTGCGTGCGTACCTCTGACTAGATCGGGCAGCTTGTCGAGCGCGAGGGTGATGCGCACGGGTATCTCGGGGTTGGGGATGTCGGCGCGACGCGACTTGATGCGCTGCAAGTGAGGGTGTGTGTGTGTGCGTGCGTACCTCTGACTAGATCGGGCAGCTTGTCGAGCGCGAGGGTGATGCGCACGGGTATCTCGGGGTTGGGGATGTCGGCGCGACGCGACTTGATGCGCTGCAAGTGAGGGTGTGTGTGTGTGCGTGCGTACCTCTGACTAGATCGGGCAGCTTGTCGAGCGCGAGGGTGATGCGCACGGGTATCTCGGGGTTGGGGATGTCGGCGCGACGCGACTTGATGCGCTGCAAGTGAGGGTGTGTGTGTGTGCGTGCGTACCTCTGACTAGATCGGGCAGCTTGTCGAGCGCGAGGGTGATGCGCACGGGTATCTCGGGGTTGGGGATGTCGGCGCGACGCGACTTGATGCGCTGCAAGTGAGGGTGCGTGTGTGTGCGTGCGTACCTCTGACTAGATCGGGCAGCTTGTCGAGCGCGAGGGTGATGCGCACGGGTATCTCGGGGTTGGGGATGTCGGCGCGACGCGACTTGATGCGCTGCAAGTGAGGGTGCGTGTGTGTGCGTGCGTACCTCTGACTAGATCGGGCAGCTTGTCGAGCGCGAGGGTGATGCGCACGGGTATCTCGGGGTTGGGGATGTCGGCGCGACGCGACTTGATGCGCTGCAAGTGCGCCGCCACCACCGGCTGCACACACATAGTAGAACATCAATTACTTTACTAATATTACTTAAAAACGAGAAGATGGTATTTTAATTTGAATTGCAGAAATGATTCGTTAAGTAAGTCCGTTATGCCCGAAATACACGAGGCTAGTTTTTCAAGCCAGGATAGCAACAGAACTGAAGTTGCCTCTTTCCGCCGTCGTCGAGTAGAAAAATCGTATACACACCACGGGAAGTAATATTCTGTCCCCACACTTGGTTTATATTCTACAGAAGCAGTGTCACGATGCGTACCTTGCAGTATAGCAGCGCCGTGTCGCCGGAGTGCTCGAGCGCGGCGGACACGAACTCGACGCAGTGGTCGGTGATGGCGGCCAGCTGCTGCAGCGCGTCCTTCTTCTCGGCCAGCGTGCGCTGCTTCCCGTCGCACACCTCGTTCAGCCGCAGCACCAGCTGCTTGCCGCGCGTGTTTATCGCGTTCGTCAGTCTGCACACACAAAATAACCCAACCTTTCATTGCGTTCACAAGATAACTATTTTTTTTACAACTAGATAATGGAATAAGCATATGGCCCATCTAAAGTTAAGTGGCAACCATCGCCTAAAACAAAGCATAACCTCGTAGGTCACGTATGTCAGGAATAGTTCAGCCTCACGTGCCAGTCCTTTTACCGGCACCCACACCGTTCAAACCGAAACACAGCGATGCTGCTTCACGGCAAAAATAGACATACTTCCCCGGACGGATCCTTCACAAAGAGCTCTACTACTACTAAATACTATAGATATTGAAGGGAAGCCTTGGGGAACACCTTCTTAGACTTATCGAACGCTTTCGACGTAGTTTCAAATCAGCTTCCGCTGAACAAACTCGATAAAATCCTTTCGAGAGAACTTGGTCACTATATTCAAGGCGAATTGGTACGAGAACCTACATAATAGTGTTAGGTGGTCAAGTAGAAATTCAAACATTTGTATGCTGGAATTCGGAGTCACACAAGGCGCACTTACACCATCATTAATTTCAATCTACACATGAGCTAACTAGTCATCGAAGTCAGCAAGAGTCACGCGGATTGTTTAATGAAATTATCAGTACCCATAGTTTGAGTTTACCCGATCAGTTTGGACATTTCATTTCGCCTACGTGTCTTTATCTTTTGTATGGAGAAATAATGACATAACAACTCTTTTCGATCGTTTCTACGTTACGTATTGTTGTTGTCTTATCTTTTCTCTATACAAGAGAGACCCGTAAACGAAACGAAAGGTTCAAAGTGATCGAGTGCAACTCAGACTTGCCCTTCTGTTGTTGATTTATCAGGCAGTAAGGTGAGTGAGACAAGTATCGATTCGTTTTCTGTCATTTTGTGAAGTCACATAGCTATATCATTTTAGATGCTTTTCTGGTTTTATTTTGAGCTCTGTTGTGTAATTTCGGTGGTATTTTAACCAACATTACTTGAGGTCTAAGCTCGAAGTGTTAGCAGTTGGAATTAAAGTGTATTTTGTGATATTCTGATTTGATCGAAAACGTTTCTGATGGAAAAAACCGGCCTCCATGTTTCAAAGCCAATTAGGGCCGACTTGTCTATGACTGACTCGACTTGACGAAAAAGTATTTTATCTATGCATGATCCAAAATGGACAGATGCCATTAAATAAAGAAGAAGTGTCAGATGTGTGAGTACATACTTGACGACGGTCTGCGTGATGTCGTGCACGAGCGCCTTCTTCTTGTCGGCGATGAGCTGCTGGCGGTCGCGGATCACCTTCATGGCGGAGCCCAGCAGCACGCGCTTGTAGCTCACCTCCGACAGCAGCGCCGCGATGCTGCCGCGCGCCTGCATGCATTATACACTGTACAGGTAGCGGCACATTACTTTAGCGTTC
Organism: Thera britannica; assembly: GCA_939531255.2. Lineage (NCBI taxonomy): Eukaryota > Metazoa > Arthropoda > Insecta > Lepidoptera > Geometridae > Thera > Thera britannica. The sequence goes on along the minus strand of OW618043.2, from coordinate 20,196,553 downwards.
ACCGTTATTGCGCACAACTCAAAAATATGGTACCAGAGGGGGGCTAGCGGAATGAAGGGCGGGCGTGCGTAGCGCTGATTGGCTCTCCAGTCGCACTCCGCTCTCTGTACCAATAGGACACTCTGCACACATCCACACATCCAGTGTGCGCTACGTTACGCAGTAGCGTTACGCACTACGCTACGCTTCGCAGCTATCCTCTCCGTGTATCGCTCAGCGCTAAAGTTATGTGCCGCTAGTTATACTAACTACACATATCGCTCACTAGCGGCCTGGCCCAAGGGTGGACATTTATTTTTAAACCTTAACTTGTATATAGCCTAATTATGTTACTCAAGGTGAATTCATTACAAACAAACATACAAAAATACAACTCTTTTCTCTTTATAATATTAGTATAGATAGGTAGTACCTACACATATCGGTAGAAACCAAATTCAAATTGTATTTATTCAGTTGTATAAGGTCACTTTGAGCAAGGTGAGTCTAGGTGACAGTTCCATGCACCTAGCCCCTGACGACACGTATGTTGATTCATCTGGAGTCACTGTGATCTGCTAGACAATGTTGCATATTCTAGATGACGTGTAGTCATCAGCATCATCAGCCTGAAGAAACCCTCTGCTGGACATAACCCTCCCATATGGCCTGACTGGCCTTTCAGCTCACTTGGTAATAGCCTTCTGCGCCGTAAGTCGTGGGTTCGATTCCCACCGAGAACAAATATTTGTGTGGTGAACACAGATATTTGTTCACTGTTAGGGTGTTTTATTGTATTCTAAGTATGTATTTACAAAAAAAATTATTGTAGTAATATATCAGCTATCTGGTTCCCATCATACAAGCTCTGCTTAGTTTGGGGTTAGATAGTAATGTGTTAAATGTCCACAATATTTATTATTTTATTATTATTATTCATTCCCATTAAAAAGTTTCCATCCTCCAAGTTCTGGCGATCTTAACGTGGGTCCGTCGGGTGGGTTTGCCTCCTATACGTTTCGTGTTCCAGTTCGTAGTCTGTATTCGAACCTTTATTCTCCAACGGTTGTCAGTTCTCTCGTGGACGTGAATCTAAATGATTATACACACACAATCTTTGCACAAGTTAGTATTGTATATTGTATACAGAACAAAGTTGTTGCTCATCGCCGCTGTTTGAATACTTACTTGTTTCTTTACCAATTTCCTGTGCATTGAACCAGTTGTTAAAGTGTTGTATACTGTTATACACTGTGTGCAACTGATGGAGCATAATATTTAATTGGTGCCTACGACGAAGTGGAGAACGACGTCATTATGAAGATCTTATTAAGTCAATGGATATAGAATGAGAAGAGATAACGTTTTCTCTTATCTTATTCTCTTTTATTTTTATTTTGCTATAGCATCATTCAAAAAAACGGCAGGAATCAAGCTGTAGTTTGTTGCCTGTTCATCTTAGCTTGGTCGTGTGGAACTGGCACCTAGACTCACCTAGCTTTAAGACGTTTCAAGTTATCCTTGTGGTACAACTGAATAAATAAATGTTTTCATCCAGCGGTGTTTGTCCTAATCCATCTTCTTGTAAGCCTAGCATGACGAGGGGACCTTAGATAACGAGTTTTTCAGCGATATCTAGACACGAATGCCCTTTTATTGTACTTGTCCTCACTGAATACTAGCGCTGCCTCGTCCCCTGTCCAGGCACAGGGAGTAGGTGGGAGGGAGTGGGTACCTGCGCCGCCATCTCGGTGCTGAACTGGTACTTGTGGTCGCGGTGGTGCTGCAGCTGGCAGTCGCGGCACGTGAGGCGGTCGCACGTCTCGCAGAACAGCGACAGCTTCTCCTGAACACAACACACAACACACCCCGCACATGATAATACTACTCTATTACCTTGCCGCCTAACATAACTATTACAACAACATCACATGGCATCAGGTTAGATTGTGGTCAAGCAGTTCATTCTAATGTTTCTGTGTTTTCCTCGTTGACTTAGGCTCTCCTTGCTGCACTCTATATACATGCAGTAACGAGTTTTTGAGTGACATCACAGATAACATTCGGCCATCATTCGGCACGTAATAACCAATCGTACCGATGACATTTCGTCTCCATTGTAATGGGTTTCCAATCTCCTTGGTTTTTCTTTGTGTATAATAAATATACACACATCAACTAGGGATATTCCATTTCGAATAGATTTTATGATTTATCGAGATTTTGTTCCTACTTTAATATTTATTATTAAATAATAACAAACAGTTGTATTTCGTTATTATTAATAAACAACACACAATAAAGATTCTTGCCATATCTAATTTCTAAAAAACTATTTTCTGTTTGTGTAAAAATCAACAAAATGTTGAATATCCCAAGACAATGTTGGTGAGTGTATGTGTGTGTGTATTATAGGTTGTATGGTGGTGATGGATGGTAATACCTGCGGATGTTCCCGGCAGTGCATCTCGTTGGATGAGTGGGAGCCATGCGCCGCCTGCAGCTCCGCGATGGCCTCCTCCTTGCCCTTTATGGTGTGGTCCTTCGTTATCTTCAGCCTGACAACACCATGCCATGCCCAAATCACTACATTAACTATTATACTTTACACGATAAGGCGCAAACAACTTCTCGCTTGCATATTTTACCATTTTAACCACATTTTACCATAAGTCATCGACGGTAGTCGAGTCAAGGTAAATCAAGATTTAGTTTATCTGGAGGGTGGATCTCTTAACTTTTACAACGATATTACGTAAAAATAGTTTTCAACCATAATACGACTTATGTCGTTAATACTAATGGCACTGTAATTTGTAATGCTCATTAACCACGAAGACTCTCGACCTTGGAGTAGCATCATTACATTGCTTAATGGATATTGTGTGTTACTGCTAAGAAGTAAAAATGTAATTGTTAAGGCAACTATGTTGGTTACCTCTGATGTGCGTGCACACAGTTGTCACAGATGAACTCTGCACAGTCGACACAGTAGCTGGTAGCCGGTTCCGTTTCCTCGCAGCTGTTGCATTGCTGATCTCCATTTAGACTACCTGGGAACACACATCACTCTGTCAATAAAACTATAAGTACTTGATGTGTACTGCATTATTGGTACTTAGAAAATTGAAAAATATCACTTTCAAAAGAATGAAAGCTAATTACACTCACATGCTGCTTAACCTCGTCTAACAGAAAATGTATTGTTTTGTGTGGACCCACCTATGGGACATTATTCATTTTATGCTAGTACTAATAGATTTGATTAAGATGCATTGAATATAAATGACAGTAGCGTACCATTCCCAGCACCACTTTGGTCCATAATCATCTTCTCCATCACAAATCTCTGGTCAATCATGTTCGCCGGCTGGCATTGCAACCGACAGGCTGGACACTGAATCGTGATTCTTTCTGCTCCTGAACGCAACATAAACACCTGATAAAACAACAAAAGACCTTCCAAATGCTTTAGATAAATTCAGAAATAAATGAAAAGGTCAAAAGATAAGACGAGTAAAAAGATAAAAAACAACTATGACCAAACCTAAAAAATCTCTCGAGGTGGCTTGCTTCTCTTCCACCTTGGCCTTGAGGCAGGGCTCGCAGATGGAATGCAGGCACTCCATCAGCTTGGGCGTGCCGTCGGCCAGCGCCAGCGGCGCCGAGCACATGATGCAGCGCGCGGCGGCGGGCGACGGCCGCGCCGCGCTCGGGGACGCCAGCGAGTCCGCGCCCGCCGGCTCCTTGCCCGCGCCCTCCCTGCCCTCCCTGCCCTCCCTACCCTCGCCGCCCTCCGACCCCGTCTCCATTGCACTCACAACCTGAAACACAAATATCATTCAATTACATTTCACTATTTTATGACTCACACTAACTATTTAATAACACAGTTTCAAAACAGTGTGGTGAAAGGATTTTAAGTGCAATTCGGAAAGCCTCATTTCGTGCACTTATACTTTATACTAACAGAAAGCTTTGCTCTGGAATGACAGGGATCACTTCCAAAGTTCATGTTGTTCAGTTTGGCTCTTTAGATTTATCTTATATTTTAAAACAATCTTTGATATTCTCAAGTTGTCTGGCCTTTTGCCCTCTTTCTTCTTTTCTGTATAATTGAAAACCAATTCACCAAGATTGGACCAAATAATAATATCAATGCGAGTTCAATGTTCATCAACACAAGTTTCTTGTCTTTACTTTAGGTTTACTTGATTGAAACTGGTGCTGAGATAGCTTTAGACACCTAGCTTTTAGATGTTTTAAACTAATACAGAAAAGTAAAGATTAAAAATGCCTTTTATTCTTAACTTCTCTGCACAAAATGTTTGTAAACATGATCCAGAGAAATAGCACTGTATTTTTGAAAGTTTGTATGATGCACTAGGAAGCCTCACATTATTCGGCGGAGCGGCGCGCGCGGCTGGGTCAACGAGGGCTTCGTCTTGAGCCTCTTCCTTGATGGAGACCCCGAGCAGCGGCCCCAGGTCCATGAGAGCGCGCTCGATCTCCTCGCCACTCGGCTGGAAGCTTTCCATCCCTCTGCCGGTACTTTCACTACACTACACGAACTGTTTTAAACGCGTTAGCATTTTCTCTCCTTGAAAACTTTCACCCGCCAGCTTGATTACTGCACGTCGACATCACGATTTGCCGTGAAATGCTTTATTTGGAGTACTTAGAAATGAATTTTCAAGGATATCTTTCTCCTCGAATACTGTTGTTGAATGTAGATGTTTCACTGAATTTTGCATAGGACTTTACAAGGTTTTTGCTTCATGATTTTGCGAAAAGTTTATCAACACAATTTGTAAAAATCTTCATGCGTCCAACCATTCGACAACTTCAAGACGTCCGTCCAAAGACAATACAATTTTAATTGTTTCTATCACAAAAGATGAGGAGGTGAAGTGGTTATAGATTATCCATAAAAGTCTACAGCATTATTGTCTATGAACATCGACTAAAATCGGTAAATCGAGAAATAATCGTGCTGCTTCGCGTTGCCTGCTCTTAATTTTTTTTATCATATTCCCTAGCAAAGTACCAACTTTTTTGATGAGTTGACATTTGACATGGCATTTGAGTTTGACAATTTGACTTGACAAATCGACAACACATTGAAAATGGCTGACTCGGGTCCCAGTAAAAGTGATATTGAAGCGGTTTTTCAGCGGTTACGGAGCATTCCTGCTAACAAAGTGGGTATTATTTTATAGACGGGATGTCAGACTACATGTTTTGAGTGATTGGTTAACTATTTGTGTGGTACACAGGTATGTTTCGACTGCAACGCGAAGAACCCTACGTGGTCATCTGTCACGTACGGAGTGTTCATCTGCCTGGACTGCTCGGCCGTGCACCGTAGCCTCGGGGTGCACCTCACCTTCGTGCGCTCCACGCAGCTCGACACCAACTGGACGTGGAAGCAGCTGCGCAACATGCAGCTGGGCGGGAACGTCAATGCTGTACGTCTCCACATGCACACCTTCCTCTATCATGTCTTATTGTCAAGTTATACTGGCTGGCCTCTCAGCTCAGTTCATAGTAGCTGTTTTGGGAACACAGATGTTTGTCTGGGTAGTATATTGTATTCTGAGTATGTATTTTCAAAAAAAATATAAATAAATAAGTAATATGTAAGTATATAAGTATTATATCAGTTATCTGGTTCCCATATAGTACAAGCTATGCTTAGCTTGGAGCTAGATATTGTCCGGTGGATTGTCTACAATATTATGTATATTTTTTTTAAACTGAATTGGGATCCTAACAACTTTAAATATAGTATCCCCTTGAGGCTTGGTTATTGAAATTTGATAGTTACCAAGCAAGCATTGGCACTTGCTCAGTATCAAATTTGAATAACCTCTTCTGTTCAGATGGTTGTTGACTTGTAATGTTGAATACAATACAAATAGAAGCATTATTCACCAGACTCAATACTTCCGCACCCATGGCCTGACCACTGAAGATTCAAGACAGAAGTACAGCTCCAGAGTGGCACAAATGTACAAGGATAAACTAAGTACTATGTCTGAACAAGCCATGAAGACATATGGAACCAAGGTATTTCATCATCATTTAGTATTGTTTCAACATCGTCAATGAGTTCCTCACCTACAATAACATTAAATGGTAGTTATTGGTGTTTGAGTATGATTGGTACCTTAATTTTCAATAAATTCTAGCATTATGTAACTAAATACAACATAGTAAAAATATTATGCGCTAGAAAATTCCAAAGTCACATTGTGGGTAAGTTATCAAAATTAAAACACTTGTTCCTGTTACAAATCTTAATTCATTTTACTTATGTTCACATTGATTTGGCATCAGTTCCAGTACTGTCAGATCATCTGAAAATTATAAACAACCAAGTCATTATGTTCATGACAAGTCTGAAGAGGTCCAGTGCTGGGCATAGTCCCCATGCATATCCAGGAAGAATGATTATGAGCTCTCTCCATACAACCACTCTTGTACACTACCTAGGTAGTGTTAGAGATACTATACTTTATGTATTAAAGTATAGTATCTACTATAACTAGCGCCACATAACTTGAGCGGTGAGCGATACACGCTACGCATGCATCGTAGTGTGCCATGTAGCATACACTGGATGTGTGGATGTGTGCAAAGTGTCCTATTGGTACAGAGAGCGGAGTGCGACTGGAGAGCCAATCAGCGCTACGCACGCCCGCCCTTCATTCCGCTAGCCCCCCCCCAGGTACCTTATTTTTGACTTCCGCGCAATAACGGTCAACGCTAAAGTTATGTGCCACTACCTATACCTAGTATGTTTCTTCATAACATTTGTGTTATTTAGCAATTGTAGGATTGTTTGTAGGTAATAATGTGATATTAAATGTGTTTCGCACTCCAGTTGCATTTGGACGCGGCTCCGGTGGAGAAGGCCAAGGAACATGAGGTAGACTGGTTTGCGGAGCACACCGGCGCACAAACTAACAATACCGAGCTTGCATTCACGCCGCAGGTAACCCCTCATTCACACACTCCAACCAATCTATTAATCATTTGCAGTGCCTCTTATGTGACATTATTTGGGCTCAATTGTCTTAGGACAACCTATGATCTTCTCTATCTAAACATTATTATAAAAAAATAAATTATACAAGGTGCAGTTTTGAACCTGCAAAACATTTCAGGAGGTTGTTATGAGACTCGTAAATAGTCATATAACAATACGATACCAAGTCAATAATCAATAATACTTTTTCTTTTCGATTTTTCAATTTTATTGATTTTCAGAATAACCCTCTTCAAAAAAACAGAATCACCCATTGCGATGTATCGCGTGTCATGTCACTGTGTGCGTGAATGCGATGACCAGTGACGTCAGCCTGTACGAACGCGGCACATACCTTAAACTAAAATGAAGGTCGTTGCTATGGTTACGGGGAACCCCGCGATTCTCGTCATACCGCATTTCGATTTAGACTCGAAAATCTGTTACTGCGCATCGAAGGTTCAACCAACGTGCCGCGACCTGTACAAGTTGTTGTAGCTACAGCAACTTATAGCAAATAATTTTACCTTAGATGTAGTTCGAATTTTTAACTGTATGCAGCTCACTGCATGGAGTGCCAGTGAATCACGCAGGGCGACTGCGTATCAGACCTCAACAAACCAGTTACTTGATAACACGATACCCATTTGTTATTTGCTAATTGTCTGACTTTCTGGCTTTTGACTACCCGGAAGCAACGACCGTACGGCAAGGCTGTAAGGTCGTTGACCCGTACCGACCCGTGTGGTACCTAACGACTGTCCGAGAGCTACAAATCAGTTCGAACCAAAGGCTTTAATTAAGTGCTTACCGAAACACAGGATTTCAATGATGACGTTGCCGATTGGGGAATAACTCCGCGAACATTTCGATGGCTCGAGATACATTGTCTCCACTGATGGCATACCTACAAGCGGACCATCTCCACCAACTCTACATTGGAGTATTGGTCCGTCATCTTTACAATTAGGTAGTAGGTACCTATCCCGACCGTTAATCGAAGGCGCACTTGAGGGGCGGAATTTGCAAGCGTATGCACATACCGGCGTCATCAAATACACTAATAAATTGACCCGATTGATGCGTTAGCGACGGGCGCGGGGCGTGGCGGGGTGGCGGGGAGGAGGGAGCGGGCGGTGGTTGGTGCTTTGGTTTGGATTTATGAAAGAAATGTCGGTTGCGTTTGTTTGTGTGTGTGAAAGCGCAGTTTAAGGACACGTACAGATTGGTCGCGTTTTAAAAAGGGGAGTTCACACTTACCGATTTACGTTAATAAGAATAAAATGAAAAAAAAATACCTGCCCATTTTATTGTTGATTCGGGTCGAGAATCACTAACATAATTACCTCCTAAAATGTTTTGCAGATCTAAAACTGCACCTTGTATAGAGCCTTTCAATAATAATCTGCCTTCTTATCAGTGTCTTTACATTATTCTGGTTTTGAGATCAAACAATCTTTATGCAGTATCAGGTATGAAAAGATAACTTTGTTTCATATCATTCCTAATTTTTTGTCATCCATTATTTTAACTGGAGTGATTTTTGTGGGTTTTTTTTTAGTGAAGTGATTTTATTTAGTAGTTTGTGTAACACTTGTTTTATTTACATTACATTTGCATTGCAACCTGCTATTTGCTGATAGAATTTCCTTGTTATCGATGTTGTTGACTTTTATTGTACCTACTGTTTTAGGAATGGTGGTAACTTGTGATTGTTGTATTAATTATATAAGATAATTCGTTACTTTATTAATCTTCATGGGAACTATGCTTGTTTAATTTTTATTTGTTCAATCAGGTAGCAAAACCGGAAGCGCTAAGTTCGCAAGCCCTGCTGTGGGACGCGGGGTCAACGCCCTCGCCCGCCCCGGGGGGCGACACCCCGCGCCCCTCCGCCCTGGGGGCCCGCAAGCCCGCCGCCAAGCGTTCCGGGGTAACTACTACTAACTATTAACCTAAATATCTCGGTTTAAAGATATTTATTTCTCAAAGAACAATAAATTCACTTACAGAGAATAATACATTTTTACAGAGAGTGTGTACACAGTGTACTGGTTTGAGTCCAGTGGTGTAACAGTGATATATATTAAATACTTAACATTAGAATTGACAATTATTACAGTTTATAAGATAGCAATGTTTTTTATGATGTGTTCCTTTAATTTTTTTTTAAAAGTAAATATACTTATAGCTTCCTTAATACTGTTAGGCAATTTATTATATAGTTGTGCTCCTTCAAAGGTAATGTTTTTCTTTCCATAGTTTGTTCTAGGTCGTAATAATACAAAGTTTTTCGAGCTTCTTGTGTAATATTTGTGAATTTGGTTTTTTCTTTTAAATGATATATCAGTGTGTATTTCTTTTGAAATTATTTTACGAATTAGACAGCAAGTGTTGTAAGTGTACATTTGGTTTAAACTCATCAGTTGAGTTTCTTTGTATAGTTTTTGTGTCGGTGTCAGGAAGTCGTAGTGAAATAAAACTTTTATTATTTTGTTTTGCGCAATTTGTAGTTCTTTTATATTTGTTTTTGCTGCTGTTCCCCATACTTCAATTAGATATTCTAGATTTGATTTCACAAGTGAGTTATAGATGATTGTTTTAACTGTTTTTGGAAAGCAATGAACTACTGGACGGAGGGTGCCCATTAAAGAGGATATTTTGGATCTGAGTCTATCTATGTGTGGTTTCCAGGTTAAATGTTCATCCAATATAAGACCGAGGTATTTTTCACTAGTACATACTTTTAGAGTTTCACCATTCAATGTTAAGGGAGTGTGCCTGTCTATTGTTTTATTAATAGCTCTAAATATCATATATGAGGTCTTCGAAGCATTGACTGTTAAAAGATTTTTCTGAAACCATATCTTTACTTTATTCCTTAAAATAAAGATTAAGATATACCTAGAGAGATAAAGAAGATCCACTTTGAATCATCTCAAACTAAGAAAAACTAGGCGCCATTGCTTTCCGACCAAAGCCTAGTAAAGCGGCAAAAATTGTAAAGTTTGCCTCTTAGCGTAAGTAAGACTTTACTAACATGAATTTAAGATTGAAATTACAATAACAATTGAATGTTATCCTCAGTTGGGAGCACGGAAAGGCGGCCTCGGCGCGACCAAGGTGGCTGCCAACTTTGATGACATCGAAAGGGAAGCAATAATGGCGGAAAAACTAAAAATGGAGGTAATAACTGTTGCGATTTGTATTAGAAGAGTGAATCCGATATAACTCCGTGAGCTATTCCCTGCATTTGAGGAGCGATTCTGCTCATCATGCTGGAGATTTTCAGTAGATATTTGACAGATTTTTATGAGATTAACTTAAAGTCACCCAGCCCAGACCTTTCAAATAAAGAAAGAATCATCTCATAAGATCTCGATTATCACAAAAGATGGATCTCGGGCGGCGAAGAGATTCCCGGCGACAAAAAATTCATAAAGTCATGTAACCTGTGTACTATATTTCGTTTACACCGGACCGCCAGCTACAAAAGCATTTTTGGTTAATCCCGAAACGGTGACGCTCGGTCAGTAAGCAAGTGTTTGTAATCAGGCGAAGGTGACGGAGATCAATGCCACGCTGGAGAAGGTGGAGCAGGAGGTGGCGTCGCTGCGGCTGGCCTACCGCGAGCCTGGCGCTGGCACTGGCACCGGCGCCGGCGCCGACCGCCTCGGCATCGCCGCCGCCAGCGCCGCCGCGCGCTCGTGAGTGCATCTAACCTGCATCTATTACCTCAATCTATACTAATATTATAAAGAGGAAAGATTTGTACCTATTTTTGTATGTTTGTAATGAATAGGTTCAAAAAGTACTGGGCCGATTTAAAAAATTCTTTCACCAATAGAATGCTACATTCTTCCAATTTGACATAGGCTACATTTCATTTTGAAAAAAATTAGGGATCCTTGGTAAAATTTGAACAATGTAACCGAAGGTGTAGAAAAATGAGTCTTAAAATGTCTTTCGTCGAATGCGCTGCCGAAACTATTAGCGATAGAACAAAATAATGTACAACAATATTGTCTATCCCGTGCAAAGCCGGGACGGGCTGCTAGTCTACTAATATAGAAATAAACAACAGTTAAACAAATGAAAAGAAAGAATGAATGAATGAATGTAGAGTGAGAGGTAATACTCTACGTTATTGTTAACAATTCAGTGCGAGCGAGAGGTTATGATAAGCGCCGACATTTCTATATGTAATAGTTATTGTTGTAACGTGCTCCTGTTAGATGTGTCGTTGTTAATGCATGGTTTAACGTTGTGTGCAGCGGCGTGTCTCACTCGGCGACGTCCGACATGACGGTGATCGAGCAGGAGGACGCGACGCCGGCGCCGGCGCGCGCGCACCTCGACGACATCGACGACTTCACCGCCTCCTTCACCATGATCCGGTGAGTGCCACCCCACTCCACTACACTCTACCTCCGGCTTTACATGTTCTTACCTGGATGCGATAAGACAAATGATTCCCATCACTGAGAGTTCGCACAAATTTTCATCGAAGCAACTGTAGTGTATAACTAGCGGCACATAGCTTTAGCGCTGAGCGATACGCGGAGGGGATAGCTGCGCATGCGTGTGCAGAATGTCCTATTGGTACAGAGAACGGAGTGCGACTGGAGAGCCAATCAGCGTTACGCACGCCCGCCCTTTTTACCGCTAGCCCCCTTAGGTACCTTATTTTTGACTTCTGCGCAATAACGGCCAGCGCTAAAGTTCGTCATTCTCAGCTTGTAAGTAAGAGATGTTGTATAATGATGTGTTCAGTAACGAGCCGTACAGCAACAGCCGCTCGGACAAGTCGTTCGAGAGCGCGCTGGCGGAGGGCGCCGCCAGCATCGAGGCCGAGCCCGCGCGCGCCGTGCGGACCATGTTCTCGGAGCATGCCGTCCCACTCGCACCCGCATCCGCGCCCGCACGCACCCCCGCCAGAGCGAGAGGGAACAAACAAGAAATAGAAGACGACTCCGCCGTTAAGAAGTTTGGATCCGCTAAGGCTATTAGTTCTGCGCAGTTCTTTGGAGAACAGGTGAGATTGATTGGAAATTAGTGTTATAATGTCGCATCGAGGGATGTAGATCCTGGGTGTGATAAAGAGCAAGTAGGAAAGGTTATCTAAATGTTTAGAAATTTCATTCAATTTTAAACTAGTAGTGGAAGTAACTCATTGGAAGTACTTAGATCTTTTTCTTAACAAGGTATTTTACAACATTAGAGCAGTGCTGTAGAGTTATACTAAGATTTGTATTAAGTTGCGCGTTGCATGGAAACACGACAGTCGAACGAAGGCTCGTGGATACCAATCGGGCTCGCCTGGAGTTGACGTCAGTGAGCGCAACTCAATCCATCTCAATATATAGACTTCTGTTATAGAAGTGTGTGTGGTGTGTGTGTGCAGGAGCATACGTGTGTGCGTGAGACGAGCGCGGCGCGCTTCCAGGGCAGCAGCAGCATCTCCTCCGCAGAGTACTTCGGACACACGCACAACAACAACAACAACAACGCAGGCTTCAGCGTCAACGCACCCGACCTCGATGACGTGAGAACCGACAATGCTATGCAATATTTACGTTATTTATCCTTTTATACATCTTGCTAATGGAACAAATATATGGCCCAGCTGGTGGCACCATCGCTTATAACAAAACTGCCTGACGCATTGGTGACGCACGTTACCTCAGCTGTCATCAGTTTAGCCTGTAATTCCTGTAATTTCACCAGTTCCCTTCAAACCGAAACACATCAACGCTGCTTTGTGGAAGTCTGTGAATGTTAGCATATACGTTCAGCAAATAATGACTATGATTTAGTTGTTAGCCATGCGCTTGTCTAATGTATAGATTGGACGCCTGCGTCTATGACGTGCCCTCGTTCTGTGTGGCCTGCGCCTTATGTGCGTGTGTAACTGTGTACACCCACAGCTCTCGTGCAGATAAGAGCGTGTTGTGTTGTGTTGTTGTCCAGGTGCGCGAGTCGGTCCGCGCGGGCGTGACGCGCGTGGCGGGGCGCATCTCCTCCCTCGCCAACGGCGTCGTCTCCTCGCTGCAGGAGAAGTACGGCTACTGAGGCCGTGCCGCATGCCACACCAGCCTGTATTATTATATTATAGCTCATTGCCGACCGCACTGCAGGACCTACTATACATACCGTAAGGCTACTTTTTGGATTTGAAAAAGTCTTCTTCTTATCGAGTCAAAACTCTCTCAAACCCTCTTCAACCAATAATAAGCTAAAACTTATTTGAAACAGTAAGAGCCCATTTCACAGCAGCTGAGCAACGTTACTTTACACATAAAAAAATACCCTTCTCTCTTTGTAAGACGTAAATAGAAAGCAACAGTATGATTTTTCACTGTCAAGTAGCGGTACTCGCTCATCGTGAGATAAGCCCTAACGTAAGATAAGTCCTGATTTGACTGCTGACTGATGAGTCGCCACACAGTAACGGAGCGGACGCCGTACGCTCCTCAAAACGAACATTCTAGAATTCACTGAAGGATAAAAACGCGTGACAACTATAAAAACGTGGAGTAGTTTCCAGCTCTGCGGTCGTAGTGTTATATTCCTGTATAATGTATCTAGCAGTCCTAGATCTAGAGCTAACAGTCGTGTTGCATTATTAGTTCCATAGTTCGGTATTCAATATGTTGAGGTAGAACGAAGATATACACGGCCATGACAATTCTTCTACTCTTCATAATTATGTGCTAGTAAATTTCTAAAATCATATGTATTTCTTCAGTTATTGACTGTTTCAACAATAGATGGTTTCTTAGATGTTACAATAAATAATGTATCTTTTGTTACAACATAACTTCGCAACATCACTTGTTCAATTCAACTCACGCGTGTGCGTATGTAAATATTGTAACATAATAAAATGGATTGTATGTATAGAACATAACTTTTTTTAAATCCCTTGTAACTAGAGAACTATCAGAAATGTGCGTGGAGCCTATATATAACTTATTATTATGTACGATTACTGAATATCTCGCCAATTTTGTGTATTTTCTGTTTTGCACATACTATTGTAACTTTGCTGGCACTTATTGCCATAACCTTATGGCTGTAAACAGTTTGTATCCTAGGGTAGGGTGTGTATCTAGTAAGTCTGGGTGGGTATAGATTACAAAATAAATAATTTAGTAGATACCATTATTTTTATGTTTTACCATCGGCATTATGTTGTTTTATAAACTGAGATAAAAGTTTGCATTCCAGAATTGATTACATTGTGGGACAACATTGATTCGCCTAAAACAATATGCCAAACGCAGCATTTAATTATACTATACATTTAAATGTAACTATTTAAGCATCACGCCCTCACATCGATGTACGTTCTTTGGTAACAGTAGAAACATACTAGTTGCCAATATGCTAAGGTTCAAATAAGTTAAATGTTCGCAGAATACATCGTTTACATATTATTAGAATGTAGTTCTTTGAATACTGTTGTGCTGCCTCCCAAAATAAGAGGACGCTTCTACTTATAATACATTTATTTATATTATGTAATGAAAAAATACGTTTTCTATATTTTTGTATGGTTTTAAGTTGATATGGCTTGCGCAAATCTAGGCAATGGCGATTAGCTGAAAGGCTGTCAAATATGACAGCGTTGCAGCTGATCGCCATCGCCATCGCTTAGATGTGCGCAGGACTATAGTCTTTTAGTGGTATTTAGTAAAAACGCACTTCCTTAAAAAAACTAAAGCTATATTCTTTAGAAAACTGGATATCAGTGTACTCTGTATGTAGTTCTGTAGCTCCAGAAATTATTTCTGAGAGCTTGATATTGTATAATAAATAATTATTATAGCTCGTTTTAGATAGTAACTATTGAAATTGAATATACAATTATATTTTATTTGTCGTTTCTTTTATATTACGAGGATCCAAAATGAAACCATCAGATGTTTTTAAAATAGTTGATTATATTTTACATAACATGTTTGTTAGCGACGATGCATACGTTCTCGAGCGACACAGCGCTAGGTACGTAGTGGCACAGCCGAGCACGGAACCCACGCTCCCGCAGGAACAGCACGCGGCCCCAGTCCAGCAGCGCCTTGGCCTTGCGTCCCACTCGCTCCCGCACCTCCTGGCTTAGCGCTTGCTCCTTCACTCCCACATCTATAATCGCGTTGTCTGCCAAGGACGTTTGTTCAGGATGGTTGTGATCTGTCCCGTCGCCGTCGGCGGTATCTTGTGGTTGCGCGTCGCTTAGTTCCCGTTGCCGTCGGTCGCGGCTCCGTCCGTCGCCGCACGTCGCCCACGATACTATCCCCAACATAACGTTCATGTCGTCGCCGGTTATACCTAACTCCTGAAACATTCAAGCAAGAGCTGAATCTAGTCTGCCAACATTTTTGTTTGTTAGTTGGTATTTTACTATCGATCGGTGTATTGGAGGGGTATTTCCATTTAATAATGCTGGTCAGCTCTACTGTTTGCGTTTTTTGCGACAGAATGTTTAAACAGAATTCGGTCTAGCGAGCCATATTAGGGCTCATGATAGGGATTAGTTAGGTTATGTAAAGGGTTCGCCATAATCGAACACGATTAGGAGGACAATAATATTAATGGATACAAAGTCTCAGAGTCTCATACAAAATGAGCAGTGGTTAGGTTACCTGCAGTTGTTCGTTGGCGATGTAAGCTGCGCGTTCGCATCGATGATGGCAGCATGTAGCCAGCACCACGCCCCGACACGACGCCGGTGCTTCACCTTCCGTCGCCGGCGCCGTCAGGCAACGCAACGCGTAATCTGGAATTAACATTAGATAGAATGAGCAGGTCATCTAGCTCGACGTGCCAACAATCCTTAAAATAATGATTTTCGAATGACGGAATACGAAACGTAAACCGACGACATCGGTAAGATTGCAGGAAGTCTGTAGTTTTAGAGGCTCAGAATCCTTACTGAACATATAAAGGGGAGTTGTCTGGTGTCTCGGTTGTGTGTTCTCGGTGGGGATCGAACCCACGACCTACGGCGCAGAAGGCAGAGTCACTAATACCAACTGGGCTGAGAGGCCAGTCAATGGGTGAAGTGGGGCTGTGGATGATAATGATGAGTACCGGTGGCGACTCCGCACAGATGCTTGGCGAGCCCCACGACGGCGGCGCTGGCGGCGGCGGCGGGCACGCGCGCCAGCGCCAGGTGCCTGAGGTCGGTGCGCAGGCGCAGCACGCGCGCCGGCAGCCGGTTGTCGCGCTTGTGCCGCAGCGAGGCGCGCTCCACCGCCACCACGCCGGCGCCGCTGCTCCCCGAGCACCAGGCGAGCCCCGCGTAGTACGACATCTGACCTGCAAGGGTCACACATCAACTTCATTATTTGACTGTCAACCATCCAACTAATTAAATTCTCCCACTGGAACGACGAGCGAAGTCGTAGGCAACCGCTAGAATATGTCAGTGTAGTAGTGTGTGTGTGTGTTGTGAGATTATGCTCAGTGTATGTCTATACTGAGCAGCAAGGAATTTCCCAAGTCTTAGTCTAACTCAGACCCTTATTTTTTTATAAAAGTTCAGGTAGATGATTAAATCTTGCTAAAAAAAAGGGAAATAATAATGGTAACACATACCTTTCCCGGCCCCCAGCTCCACATAGCAAGTCCTGTCCTGCACCAGCCCCTCGTCCTCCACCAGCCACAACAGGCTGGAAGCCTGCCTCAGGTGTCGGAGTGAGCTTTCAGTGCGGTCACACTCATTGAACTCCTCTAGCACTACTGAGTGAATGGGCCGATCTGGGGCTGTTGTGATGTTGTCATGTATGTATTCTACAACAGAAATAAAACTGTTCCCATCGATTTCTAAAGCTTAGGTGGTGTCATTTCATCTTCTATCAAAACTAGGCAAGAGAAAATATGGAAAGACAATTTATGCCAATATTATATTCAAGTCAAAGTTAAAATTTCTTGATTTAATTGTCAACAAGGATAAAGAGTTAGGTGCCAGTTCAACTATAGCGTGGTTCCTATCATTAAGTAAGTGACCATAATCTGAATAGCAGTTTCAGGAGCCTACACTTACTATCATACAGATTGTTGACTTTATCTATAACCAGCATAAGAGTTTCTTTAGAGATTTCACTGAGTGGTTTCCGCAGACATGTCCCCTCTGCAGCTGGAGCATTCACATTAGGTATCACATACGGAGGCAGCTCTCCCGGTCTTGCATTGCATATTGTCAAGTGTTTCTCGAGCTTGCTTAGGTAGCAGGTACTGGAAAAAGTTTATTTTAAATAAGATGGTTTATCCCTATTGTACTTCATTTATATCTACAATAAATCTTACTGTTTCGGGTCATTTGGACATGGTACTCGCTTGTCTGTCTGGAACAACAGCAAATAAGTAGAGTAGTACCACAATTTTAGCTTTTGGTCCTCCTTCTGGGCAGATGGCTAAAAACCCCTTACCTTTCCATCTTCTGTCAGAGGCTGTGGATCATGCTCCCCACAGTACTGGCGGTTGGGCCGGACTGTCATACGGCAGAGCCTCTTCTTTCTGGCCACGAAATGTTGGCATTGTGGCTCAAGAGAAACAGTTTCTACGGTCTTCGTGGAATTAACCATAGTTAAAAGTTTTTTTTCCGTTTTCCTTGGACGAATTTTGTTTACATTATTTTGAGAATCTTCGTCTTCTTCGTTGTTCGTTGGTCTACGTCCGTGCGTGCGTGTCAGTGTCAGTGTTGCTGCGTGAGGTGTGGTCTGTCTCTCTCTGTCTCTGTCTCTGTCATCTAGATTATTTCATTTCTCTTCTCTGTCCTTGTTTATGGTCTAAGATTTTTCTATCGTCTATTACTATTCTATCGATTACCGATTTATTATGATTATTTTTCTACTACTTTGAACAGACAGATAGAACGTCTCTATTATTTTATAGCTTGATCGAGCTTGCAGAGCTTGCTTGATTGGTATTGAGTTGACATTTCAGTTGTCGTTTGGTCGGACGTCAACAAATTTTGAGGTTAGGCGTCGAATTTCGGTTTACTTTTGTTTTTTTAGTGTATTATGTAGTGTAGACGTTAAAAATGAGTTCACCGAGCCATGAAATCGAAGAGGCGACTTCGACTACCGAATCTATAGGTAACGGGCCCAGTGGAAGCGGTGACAAGAGCGCGGCGTCGGAGAACCAGAGGCCGCCCGCCAAGCGCCCTGCTTCGAACGCCGTTATTGAAATCTCAGACACTGAAAGTGATGACTCTGATATCTGTGCGATTACATCGTACCAGGCTTCCGCTGACGAGGTGAAGAGGATCCGCGGAGGTCAGTATTTGTGTTTGGTACTAAGATGTTCCTATTGGTTTGGGCGGGAAATTCAAATTTAATCAAAATCTCCAAACCAATGTGAAAGTAATTCGAGTGCGCTTTGTTCAATTTACGTTATTAGTACCTTCATAGCTATAACTATCAAAATTTAGCCAACTTTTAGAGATCTGAGCGAACTCATGCAATATTGATGTGGCTAGGGAATTCTTGTAGGAATAATTCCCGAATCTCGTCTCACCATTGATGTATTTATTTTCAGATGAGTACTCGTCTTCTTCATCATCCTCATCAGACTACAGTTCAGACTCTGAGCCTCATTGTGAAGATGACTCCGTTGTTATTGATGATACAAAAATTAGTATAAAAGCCGTTAGAGCTCAGCTATACCCTCGGGCTAACCGAATGGAGGATCCTAAACTAAATAATAAAATAAAGGTAATTAATTATTTTATGCATTCATTCAGTAGTAGGAGTATTAGCACTTCAGCTAATATTAGGATCTAATTCATTTCTTCATTTAATATTAGGAGTATTAACACTTCAGCTAAATGAATAATTATTATTTTTCTTTTTCAGTCTCAAGAATTAATAGATAGGTTAACATCTCACTGGCAAGACAAACTAGACTTAAAATGTGATGAGGTAACACTGACGACTGAACCCTTCCGTGTATGTCTACTGCACGACTTCCTTTCCAACTCGGACATAATTAACAATATAGTGGATGACATGAACACCCTGGACTGGTCTCGGAAGAAGATGGACTTGTATGAGTTCCACCAGACGGCCGACCTGGCCAGCCTCACCTGGCAGAGGAGCATCCGAGGGATCTATGAGCTTTTAAAGACTGAAGTTATGACATGGGTAAGTAAGACCAGTGTATGGAGTTATAAGTGATCAGGTATTCTAGAGAAGGCTCAAGGTGGTCCTTAATTTAAGTAAAGATATTTTTAGGGTTTTTACTGTCTCAAGTTATGGTAAAGTCAAATAAAAAAAAAAAGAAATGGCAGGTCTCTCTATTATTCTCAGTCATTAAAGTAACATGAATAAAAAAAAAAAAGAACTTTTGGTAAGGTTTATGCCATGGATGTGTGAAGTGACAAGGATTAAATAGGGAATGAGTAGTCATATTATGAAAAAAGAGTTTGGTATGGATGTGGATGGTGATTATAGAATATAAAAGAAGTAGACCAAAGAAATGATAGATGGACTGTGTCAAAGATGACATGAGCATTAAAAGTATGAGCACTGAGATGAAGAAAGATAAGAGATGAGTGGAAGAAAAATACCTGTTGTGTCGACCCCACTTAGCATGGGAGATTTACCCCCGAATACTGAAACGCAACTCAGATTTAAGCACGTCTCAAGCGACGAATATTTGACAGTTTTCAATGAAAATCTGTCAAATATTCGTCGCTTGAGACGTGCTTAAATCTAAGTTGCGTTTCAGTATTCGGGGGTAATATTGATAATTGTAATTTACAGATGTCACAAGTGACAGGCTTGCAGTTGACATCCGTGTCTGCATCCTGTTCCCTATACGGTCCCGGAGACCATCTCCTAGTCCATGATGACATGCTGTCGGACCGGCGGGTGGCATTCATCCTGTACCTGGCGCCCTGGCAGCCATCCAAACCTCCCAACACAGAGAACGGCAATGATAATCATGTTGCAGAGGTATTAATTAATTTACGCTCTCGCTCACGGGAGAGCTCGTTACAAGAACCGCGGAAACTGGCTTTCACGGCTTGGACGTCAGCGCAACTCAATACAAATCCTAGAATATATCATCATCATCCACAGCCTGAGTTCACCCACTGCTGGGTATAGGCCTCTCTCTGTATGTGCCACTGGTCTTGTGCCAATCTCATCCAGGTCTTGCCCGCGATGATCACCACATCGTCTGCCCATCTTGCCGCAGGACGATCAACAATAGAATATGGGTACAAAAAAAATTTTTTCATTACTCATACTCTGAAAGTAGGTCTGAAGTTGCCTGAGGGGCCTAATAGAAAGTAAAACTTTCAGCCCTAGGGAGAATCGCTTTCTACTGACAGCTGTCAAATTATAAAAAAAAACAAGTTCTATTTTATTCAACCATGTTCCAACTTTCTAAACTGCAAGGAGGTTGAACCAAATTCCAACTTTTTATTCAGCAAGTAGGTTGGAATCCCATTACAACGGTAAGAAGTTTAACAGTCTAATTAGAGCGCCATGTAAAATTTAAATTTAAATAACATAATGATAGTATTAAATAAATAATATATCTTCTAAATTACTTGATTTATATATAGCTTCAACTATTTCTTTAAAATAATATAGATTTGAGCAAACAATTTACCATTTTTTAAATTATGAAAATGAAAATAATGGCTGAATAATGCTGGCGAACCGAAGCCGAATCCCGCCAGAGAAAAAGAAAAAAAAACCGGGAAGGCGGCAATTCAATCTTCATTTTCACTAATTTTTCTTTCATGTTTTTATTTTTACTTTCCTTGTATTCGTAATGAAAAGCACAGTGTTTACCTCGGATGAAAGTCTTTTAAGTCCCTCAAGCTCCATTGGCGCCCTCGCTAACGCTCTGGCGCCAAACCCGTCTCGGGACTCAAAAAACGTGACTTTCAACACTCGGGTAACAATGTACTATTGCTTGGAGCACTCCACCAAGCACTTCATTAGACTTCGCTGAAAGCTGATCATCAATAAATAAATGTTGTATTGTATTGTAGAAGGAGAGCGGTTGGAGCGCGCACATGGGCGGCGCGCTGGAGCTGGTGGCGCACGACGCGCAGGGCCCCACGCGCGTGGCGCACCGCGTCTACCCCCGGAACAACATGCTCGCCTTCTTCAAGGTCGACGCACACTCCTACCATCAGGTCAGCGCTAACCATACTGTCTAAAATACAAGAGTTTTGACTACTAGGAGATCTGAGGGGGAGTCGTGAAACTTTTTTTATTTGTCTGTCACATCCCCAGGTCGGCGAAGTGCTATCCCTAGAGCTGCCGCGGCTGTCCATCAACGGTTGGTTCCACGGGCCGGCGGACCCGTCGGAGCCGCCGGCGCCCCCCGCCGTGCCCCCCGCCGCCACCCCCCCGCCGCCGCGGGCCCGCCAGCTGGGCGCCGACTCGGACGACGAGGATGAGGAGATGGAGCCGGGGCCGCCGCCGCCCCTCAACGCCGTCAAACCGCACAATGAAGTCGTGAGTACCGGCAATGCTTCACTGGAATGGCGTCGTCACAAGCAGGCTTGTAAAAAGCCTTGCCAGTCATAATTTTGGACGGTGCTGTTTGAGAAAAAGAAATGAGCACACATAACGTCATGTTTGGTCCCAAGAGCTTTTTATGCCTTGAACAAACTTGGACAAGATCACTCATCAGCAAATATAATGAGACGTGTTGCGCGTGCAGTGCAGTAAAGAGTGGTGCTCCCCCAGGTGCTGCTGAACCAATGGGTGGAGGCGACGTACATGTCTCCGCGCGCGCGCGCCGCCGTGCAGGCGCAGATGGAGCGCCGCAGCGAGGCCTGCCTCAAGGAGTTCCTGCTGCCCGAGCGCTGCCAGGAGCTGCTCCAACATCTCAAGGATCCAGGTACTACTAGCGCTTCACTATATACCCTAATATAAACATTGAAAAGCACGGGACCCAAACATAAGCCCTGTGATACTCCTGAAGGAGCAGTAAAATGCTTCAAAGAGTTCTAATACCAACCTCAAAGCACATACCTCATTTGTCAAGTAAGACTTTTATCTGTCAAATTAACCAGTTATTCCAGCCACTGCATGATTTTCAACAGTTAAATTGTAATTCACCTTCTAGAAAGCCTTGCTAAAGTCAATATGAATTGCGTCTACTTTTTGACCATGATCGTTTCCTTGTCAAATTAGATTCTTAATTATTTATTGCACACAATACAAAACATAGGAAAAGGACAGAAATGGAGGGCATGTACAAAGGCGAGCTTAACCCTGAGCAAGAGATTGCACCATATAGACTAATGACTATAAATGGTCGATATCGCTTTGACAGATCGTATTCCAAGGTTTAAGTGTTGTGTGTTGTGTTGCAGAGGTGGAATGGGAGGAGCGCGGGCCGTGCAACCGGCGGCACTACTGGGCGGTGTCGGCGGCGTGGGCGGCGGCCCGCGAGCGCAGCTGCCCCGTGCGCGCGCTGCTGCAGCTGTTCGGCAGCCTCGCCTTCTGCCGCCTGCTCGCCGACTGCACCGACCTGGCGCTGCAGCAGCTGCACGCGCTCGAGCTGCAGCGCTGGCGGGCCATGGACTTCACCGTGAGTATCCGGCAGCGTCGCCTGGCGCCGCGCCGCCTGCTCGCCGCGAGTGTAACGCCCTCCTCCCTGTGCGCAGCTCATCCCCCCGCGCTCGGAGTACCAGCACGCGCGGCTGGAGGCGGTGCTGTACCTGGGCGCGCCGGCGCGGCCGCTGCCCGGCGCCGTCACCACGTACCTGGCGCCCGAGGACGGCGCGGCGGGGCCCGCCCACGACGCGGCGCTCGTCTACCTGCCGCCCGACCACAACACGCTCAACCTGGTGTACTGCGACGCGGGCGCCGCCTCCTTCCGCAAGTACCTCAGCAAGCTGGCCATGCAGGCCGACGACTGCTTCTACATCCTCACGTGCTCCTATCGAGAGTGACGTCACTGCCACGCGCACGCGCCCCGTGCTCACGAACGGTGCGATGTGAGACAGTGATGCGGTACGAGTTGTGGTCTTACTGACAAGCGTTACTTAGAGGTGTCAGACCTTGCTTAACCTTTAAGTACCGACGTGTGGTCTGACAGACACTTTGACCGTTCGCGATTCCGAGTTAACTAGTTTAGCGTAGTTGTATTACCCTGCGCTTCTATCTACCCCCCCAGGAGTCACCCAGGAGTGTTCATGGAGAATGGTAATGTTGGTGCGTGCGATATGAGTAAGTTATGGCTTTTATAAAATCGCGAGTGGTCTGTGAGACCACTCGTCGGTACTTACGTAACTTTTTTGGATTTTCCCATTTCTCATTTTATATATTTTTTTCAATTATTTACAGTTTATTGACACAATTAACCTACCAGGGCCTTCAGGCACTAAACGGGCAAGGTCAAATGAGAATAATAGTGGTCCTGTCACAAGATAATCTTCAACACGACCAGCATGTAGAAATTTTGGCGAGATTGTTATAAGACGGCTGCTAATCAGACTCTGAGGTTATTGACTCTGTAATCATTGTTTTCTGATTCCTTGGGTGTTGTAATTGCTGTAAAAAGTCAAGAGCAAGAAATTAAGCCCTGCCGTCAATGCAACAAGCCTATCTGCAAAGACTGTTGTAACTGCTTTAGATACCGATTTAGATGGCTTGTGATTTTATATATAACGGCTGTATATGCCTGCTTTAATGGTGTAGATAGCTTAAAATGGGTTTTACGTACTAGAAAAAAGTATTTTTTTAGAGGTTTTCGTGAGTTTAATTATAGTTTTTGTGGTTTTAGTAAAAAACGATATTTTTCAGTGAAAAATCTTGCGTTCGTGATTTATATGCTCGTAATTAATAATGAATGTTGAAACATTATTTCTAGATTAACTTAATTTAATAAACACAGATGTATAGACATCACGTAAGAACAACATTTATGGGAAAATGCAAGAAAATCACTGTGATATTTAACATTAAGGTAAGGTGGACTGTCAGACCTCACGTCGGTACTTATGTAACTCAAATAGCACGTCGGTACTTAAAGGTTAAAGTTAGGCCCGTCCTTGGCCTTACCTGGCAGTATGAAATGGCAGTTGCTTATGCCCTGATTATATTCTAAGCAGCACTTGGAAGTAAGGAGGTAAATCGCTAGCTACTTATGAAATGAATTCGTTCGCGGTTAGGTTCACGAACCAAAGTACAGTTGACGCATTTTTGCGCTCAAATCGTCGTTTACAGCAGCTGTGAAATCTGAATTAAAATAATGTCCTTTCGGCTCCGGTAGTCTCGACTTAGTAAGCGTACGTTACCTCGTCGCTAAGTCTCTAATTGAAGACTCAACCACGATTTATCGTATGCTTACTATGTCGAGACTACCCCCCAGTGTAGGTCCCGCTGTCGTGCTATGTACATAGGTAGGTAGGCACACGCCTTAGGCCTCCATAAAACACATTTTAGCTATGAAATACAGAAAGGAATCCAGTGTAACCGAAGCGCGAAATAACTGCAATAAATGTAACATTACAAATTCAAGGGAACAAACTGTACCAGCAGATAATGAAAACAATCTCTAAATATAATTCTTAGAAAATAACAATAACAATATGTATTGTATTAAATTATTAGTATGCTTTAGTTTCGTTGAATTTATGAATTTCCAAGTGTGAACTTTCTAAATTATTAACCATGGTTTACGAGCACTAATTTAGATTAGAAAGTAGAAATAATTTCACATAATTTCGCTAGCGCAAAAGCAATGCTCGGCATTTGCTCTAAATTTAATTTCTAAAAGTTTTTGTCTATTTTTAAAAGGTCACAAGAATCATTTTGAAATGAAAAACGAATTTGTAACATCATTCCAGCCAAAAAATAATAATGTCTCTGTTTTTAGCAGTAAGCTATACATTCAAAATTTCAAATTCGAAATAATGTTTATTGAGTTATCACAAAGATCACTTTGAAACGTCTTAAAGCTAGGTAAGTCTAGGTGTCAGTTCCACGCGACCAAGCCTAGAACAAACTACGGCTTGGTTCCTACAGTTTTTTTGTATGATTCTATTACAAAATAAAAATAAAAATAGCAGTGAAGTTCCAGTGTGGTTTCAGTGTGGTGTATCTTATAGACATCTAGATAATCTTAACTTGCCTTGTTTAAATGATTTGAATCATTAGGAATAAGTAAATTCATAGTACAATAACTCGCGTAATATCACAACTCATTTAATACAGGGTTGTAAAAGGATCACTTCCCGAAATCACATCTTGATCAAATTATTTCGAAAAAGCAAATCTCAATGGTCAATTCTTGGAATCATATTGAATGTTTTGTTTTTGAAATGAACGAGATAATTTTCAGTAAAGTTGTGTTGATCTCCATCCCCATATACAGGGTGTCCCATAAGTCAACGTCCAGCCGAAAACGGGTGATGCGCCAAGTCATGACAGTTATTAGAAAAATATAAAAAAAAATATTTGTCATATATAATTTTTGAGTTATGAGTATTTTAAAAAAACAAGAAAAACTGACACCCTGTGATGATCTTTTAAGTCTTGTGACTACAAATATTAACTTTTCATAAAACTTTTTTCTGCAACGTAAGCATGAATAACCCTTCTGTAAATTGCAATTCAAAATTGAGCCATAACTGCCTCAGTTTTCAATGAAATCGTGGAGTTTTGGCCAACGTTTCATTTCAGATAATTACATCACCCAACTTTAACCGTCTGTACCGCAAAAAAAATGAACTATATTATCATGGCAAGTAACTTTAAAAATTGGCGCATTTATCCAGGATTCCAAAATGGTATAATACTTGCCAAAGTACTCCTTAGTTTTGGAAATAAAAAATGTTTTTTCAACTAAACCGGATTTCCAATCAATTTTATTTCAATAGATAAAATGTTTGTACCCTTTAAATCATGAACTTATAATGCCTACGCTTTGTTTTTAAGTGACTCACAATTCACAGGTACAAGTAAATACCATGTCGACAATGCAAGTAAACAGATAGATCCACCATCTTGTCAAAAGAGTAATAACCATGGGTTTTCAAGTAATTTGTTAGTTTTAGGTAAAAGTTTGAAATAAAATTCAATCATAGAATTACTTCAATCGTGATTTAAATCTAAAGTTTGCCTTCGTCCGTCGCCGGTCGCCGGTCTTATTACATGGTTATTGACGTGACAACGTCTTATAATTCGATGGAGCCGGCTGCACGCACGAATAAACATGACTTATGCGGCGTTACCTCGCTCTGAGGCGTTCCATTTAATATTTGAAGTGCAAGTGAGAGCGCGGAACGAGCGACAAAGAGGCACAATCGGCCACCGCGTTCGGCAGCGTTCGACATCGGTCTCTCTCCTACTTGAGTGAGCGATGCGTCCGCGTGGACAGCTGTATGACGTTGTTCAACTTTCGTCAGTTAACTGACTTTACACAGACAGCTGATTTTTTTTAAGGAAATGTAGAGCTTGCATTACTGTTGAAGGCTTACAGTTTGAACATTTGCTGTAAATCCTAGATGTAGTTAAATTAAAATCACGATTGAAGAAATCCTATGATTGAATTTTATTTCAAACTTTCACCTAAAAGTAACAAATTACTTGAACACCTACTCACCTCCTCACCTTGAAATTATTACTCTTTCGACAAGATGGTGGCTCTATCTGTTTACTTGCATTGTCGAAATGGTATTTACTTGTACCTGTAAATTGTGAGCGACTTAAAAACGCAGCGTAGGCATTTTAAGATCATAATTTAAAGGGTACAAACATTTTATCTCATGAAATAAAATTGATTGGAAATCCGGTTTAGTAGAAAAAACATTTTTTATTTCCAAAACTAAGGAGTACTCTAGCAAGTATTATACCATTTCGGAATCCTGGATAAATGCGCCAATTTTTAAAGTTACTTGCCATGATAGTGTAGTACATTTTTTTTGCAGTACAGACGGTTAAAGTTGGGTGATGTAATTATCTGAAATGAAATTTTGGCCAAAACTCCACGATTTCATTGAAAACTGAGGTAGTTATGGCTTAATTTTGAACTGTAAATTACAGAAGGGTTATTCATGCTTACGTTGCAGAAAAAAGTTTTATGAAAAGTTAATATTTGTAGTCACAGGATTTAAAAGATCATCACAGGGTGTCAGTTTTTCCTGTTTTTTTAAAATACTCATAACTCGAAAGTTACAAAACAAATATTTTTTTATATATTTTTCTGATAACTGTCATGACTTGGCGCATCACCCGTTTTCGGCTGGACGTTGACTTATGGGACACCCTGTATAGGGGACCGTCAACACCCTTGTAAAACGATATTATTTAATATTCGTAATGATTGTCTTAGATGCCTGAAGTCTTTTTGTCTAACTCGAAGTCTAGATTAATAATAAGGGATAGCTGTGTAGATACAACTTCAGATTTCGGGACTGGTCTTTATGCACACTTTAAAGGCTTTAACGGCACACTGTAATGATGATGATGGTTATAAAGGCATCAACCAATGTAATGAAGTACATGTGGAGTACCAGCATCTTGTAAAATTTCATAGTGTCCATTTGGAATTATTTTTGTAACACATAATTCACTACATAAATAATATTTTTGCATGAATAGTGACCTAAGATTCGATGTATGGTAATTATCAAGTAATTATAAAATAACTCTGTTTCATAAAAAAATAGTTTCCCAATCGATTCCTAGATGGCGTTGGACGTACCAGAAACTAAACTAAAGTTCCCTTAATTTCCTGTCTGTTTGAATACCTACCAATCCTACCGCCCATGTGTTAGGTGGTTAAGTGGAATTCCTAAAAAAAAATGTTTTCTTTGAATTTTTCGCACTTTGAGGTATATTTTCTGTTGTTTGTTGAACAGATCGTTGACAAAGAAATCAAAATGCTCGTCATTTCAGTGGGTTGTGTTTTATTCCAGATTCGACAGATTAGTTAGACGTTTTAAACATGGGTTTGTTCCAACTTTACCTGTTACTGACGCCACTTGAAATGGATTACCAAATAATTAAGAGGTATGCATCAGTAGTATGGATGTCGTTACTGTTACGGACAAAACTGTAAACCACTACTATTTCTAAGATTCTGTCAAATATAAAATCGAAATAGACAGAGCTTGTACTATCTAAACCAAAATATTGTCGCATTTAAAAAACTAAGGGCACTTGCCGCTCGAATGGCGGAGTATCTTAGTGGTAATTTTTTTCGGGTTCAGTTGAAACGAACCTAAAACAATAAAATGCCTTTGATTGTGTAACAACAAAATGAAATGGTCGCATCAGTTATTTATTTATATTGTTTATGTGATTGGAAGAATGATATAACTATATAATAATGAGATGAAGTATGAATGTTGGCCAATGAGAATTGGCCCTTGAACTATTTATAAGTTAACTTCTTTGGGTTACATTGTGTTCCTAAGTTCAATACAATTATCATTTTAAATTTTACACGGTTTAATATAAGTTTGTAAATATTGTAATAGAATATTATTAAATGAGTAAGTTTATTGAATTGAATAAGATTTTTATTTTAGAATTAATTTAATACAGGCAGTCATCTGAAAAATCTTTTTTGGAAATATAGGAGACAACATTATATAGGGAATATAATGATGAAGTGACAAACTATTTACCTTAGATCACCGCGGCAAACATATTTTAACATAGGTTCCCAAAAATAAGAGATTCTTTTCCGGTGCGTATTAGGGAGTGTCCATAAATTACGTAATTTGTTTTTTTTTAATTATATGTCCCTCCCTCCCCTCCTGTTGAGATGTCGTAAGATTTTTTCCAACCCCCTCCCCATCCCCCAATCTCACGTGAGATTGTTCAATGTGATGTTATACAAAATCAACACTACACAGAAAGTCGGTCGATTTTGATGAAGGTCAATAGGTACGCAACTAAGAAAGGAATACCCTATATATTTTTATAAAACATTTAATTTGTCGTCTGTTCTCCTTGTGGTAACTTTGTCCGTGCACTCGTTACACAAGATCCGAGTATTGGATGTGTTCAAAGCGGCTCGGGTCAATATGTCGTCTGATCCGCGATATTAAACTCCTCGTACCTACCTACCTCTAGTATACAGCTGCCTTCCTTTCATGCCCATCCGAGACGGGGACGGTAGAGACCCGACGGTCTACGCTATACTTATTCATTTAATTCTTATAAAAACTGAGGAGGTTCGGGCGCATATTTTTTCAATATCAAAATTCCAAACCAAAGGATTATAAAGTTAGTAAACGATTTTTTCTTATCAAAAGGTACACGTAACGTACACGTAGTAGGTACACCTTTCCATTGGTATAAGTACCTATTACATTATCATAGCAAACAGCTAACTTAGACGATATCCATAGGTATTGACTTCTGTAGGCTCATTCTGAGTTTAAATATGATGTTAGCCAACTTGTCGTTAGCGTTAGTCGTTTGCCCCGATTTTGTATGAAGAAACGATGAGCGCCCCTGGCGGGATTGCGAGAACTATTACTTACGAACGCTACGTAAAAACATTATCCATACAAAATCGGGGCTAATACTTTGCTAACGACAAGTAATTTTGCGTCAAGCTAACGACAAAATGATGTTAAAACTCAGAATGAGCCCTCAGTAGTATTTTAATTATCAAACGAATCCGTCGGCAGACGCTTGATATAATATTGAGGTCGTCCTCTCGACTCGTTCTAACATAATCCACGAGCGAGGCATCCCGTGGAAGTTGTCAAAGGAACTAATCAGGAGTTCTTTGCTATATTTTTAACTACAAGTAACGGTAACGGAACTCATTGAAAAATATTGCTCAAACAGTTTTTAATATAAAACTATTGCGTCTTCATAAAGTTTTGTGACGGTTCTTTTACTTTTTTCATACACCTAGGCACCTTATTATTTTATAACACATTTGCTCGAAAAGGGTCTCTTATTCCACTAATTTCAGTATCGTTACGTATGTCATTACGCACTAGTGCGGTAATATAATGTAAAACGCACGGGTTGCTTTCTAATAAGGTAAAACGTACGGTTTATCAAGATGCTAAATTTATGAAATGAAACTGAATGAAACCAAATGAAACTGCATGGAACCGAATGAAACTGAATAAAACCGAATGAAACTGCATGAAACCGAATGAAACCGAATGAACTTAATGAAACTGAGTGAAGCTGAACTAAACTGCATGAAACCGAATTAAACGGAATGAAACCGAATGAAACTGAATAAAACCGAATGAAACTGCATGAAACCGAATGAAACCGAAGGAAAGTGAATGAAGCTGAATGAAACTGAATAAAACCGAATGAAACTGCATGGAACCGAATGAAAATTAATGAAACTGAATAAAACCGAATGAAACTGCATGAAACCGAATGAAAACGAAAAAAACTGAATGAAGCTGAATGAAACTGAATAAAACCGAATAAAACCGAATGAAACTGCATGGAACCGAATGAAACTGCATGAAACCGAATTAAACCGAATGAACTTAATGAAACTGAATGAAACTAAATAAACCGAATGAAACTGCATGAAACCGAATGAAACGGAATGAAACAAAATTAAACCGAATGAAACCGAATGAAACTGAATGAAACCGAATGAAACTGCATGAAACCGAATGAAACTGCATGAAACCGAATGAAATTGAATGAAACCGAATGATACCGGACGGACCAGACGGACCGAGCGCGAGCGCTTATGAGTACACATCGTCTCTGTGTAGCTCCTCTATTTATTTTCAATAAATCGTGGAAAAAGTGAACGCTGAATGTCAAAAAGTTATTAAAATTAAAGCCAAAGAGTCGATTAGTGAAATCGTGAAGTGCTTTTGGAAAAAAACCACCTGAGTTAAAAAATATCAACAAATACATCTATTGTGATATTTCTAACGGCTAAAATAAACGACGCGCACGCAAATTTCAAACCAGCTGATCGACACGGCAAGCGGCCGGCAGCGTGAGTCATCGCGCATTGTCTACGCGTCAGCTGTGAATCTAAATAGTAATATTACTGTTGGTAATAGTACTTAACGAGGAAGATAAAGGTACGACGAAATCTTAAAAATGACAACTATGACGACAGACATTTTAGAGAGCATAAGCCAGCTTCTCGACGTAAAGCTGACACAAAATACGACAACAATGCTTCTCGAAATCAAAGAGTTGGTATTGTCAGAAGTGAATAAACTAATGTACAATTTTAAGCAAGAGTTCAACAATAAAATCGTTGATATAACAAATACTCAAACAAACCAAAATAAACGATTAAATCAAATAACAGAAAAACTAGCAAATTTAGAACTAGAAAACAAAAGACTACGACAACAACTAATAGAAAAATCGGAACAATCACAATCAGTCAGCAGGACAGAGAGAATACAAAACGAGATAAATAAAAAAAAGATTATACTATATGGCCTTCCAGAGACTCAATACGAAACCGAGTACGAAATGCAAGACCGGATAATAAACATATTTAGAGACATAACCAACGTCGACCTTGTCGGTTATGTAGAAGAAATAGGAAGAATTGGAAAACCTAGAAGAGTACAAAACCAACGACCTGTGTACATAGAACTTATAAGTAAAAAAATGACCCAGTACATTCTTCAAAACTCAAACTACTTTCAAGGTACTAGGCTGTCCATCTCAGAATGTTTGGGTGAGGAAAAACTGCGCGAACGTAAAATACTGCGAGAAAAATTGCTACATGCGAGGAAAAGTGGCTCGTACGCCGTCATCCGAAATAACAAACTTATAGTTAATGGAGAATATTATGTTCCCGAGACGTCGTCGATGGCTTTCAGGCGTCCTGAAAACTCTGAAAACCACGTTAACAGCTACCAACATCCACGAGACAGCAGCAACTCGATAGAAGAATGCCAGCAGTACCGGCCATCTACGTCTAGGCTAGGATCATATACAAGTGATCACGGAGACACCACTGTGGCAACAAACTATTCCTTTCGAGACTAACAGAACCAAACAAAAATTTCTATTCCAGAATATGCAAAGCCTATGCAATAAAACTTACCTCCTAGAAGCATTCTTAGAACAAGAACCTATAAAGTATCAAGCAATATGTATTTCTGAATCATGGCTATCAGATGACAAAACCAAATTAATAAATTTTAATGACTACACAATGGCTACCTCCTTCAGCCGTAAAAACCACCAAGGCGGAGGAGTGTGTATTATTGTACAGAAAAATTATAAATGTACGGAAATAGAGGAATTGAAGAAGATGTCTATCGAATATGTTTTAGAAGTCTGTGCTATATGTGTACTTAATCAAAAGTTAATAATCGTTAATATTTATTGGAACGGAAGAGAGACCGACGTTTTTTACCAGCAACTATATAAAATTTTAGAATACACTACAAATAAATACAATAAATACAAAGTCATATTAGGGGGAGATTTTAACATAAATATTCTAGAACAAACAAAACGATCACAAAAATTAATAGACTGCATGTTTGAATATAATTTCACGCAAATGATTAAAACTGCTACACGAGAAACTAATCAAACCGCAACATGCTTAGACCTTATATTTATAAATTTCGCCAAAAAATGCATTAAAACTGACGTTCAAGATCTAGGATTTTCAGACCACAAAGGCATTATTGTCAACCTAGATGTAATTAATAATAAACCCAAAACTTGGGAAGTTGTAAAACGTGCCTATAATACAAATAACTTAAATAACTATAAAGAACAATTATTGAATATAAATTGGAATGACATATTAAATGAAAAAAATGACATTAATCAAAATTATAATATATTTAGTAATATTTTACAACAATTATTAAATCAATGCATACCAAAAAAACCGATTAAATTAAAACCTCCAACAAATTCAAAATGGCTGACCCCCGGACTTAAAATATCTTGTAAAAATAAACGCCTGCTAAAAATACACGTTAACTACTCAAAAAATAAAATATTAAAAAATTACTACAAAAATTACGGCAAAACATTAAAACGTATAGTAAACCACGCAAAAAAGTTACACTACATAGAACGGATGAAAGATTCAGACAATACTATGAGATGTATGTGGAAAATAATCAAAGAAAAAACTAACAAAACCGAAACTAAAGTGAAAGAAAACCTAACCTTGAAAATCAACACAAAAACAATATCCGACCCGAGAAAAATTGCAAACGCATTTAATAGTTTCTTTGCATCCATAGGTACAACAAGCCCGACAATCACCAATAAACCTACATCTCAAACTACATCAACAAGAACCACCCACAGTATGTTTCTAAGCCCGGCTACACCTAAAGAAATAAACATAATTCTTCGCAACCTAAAATCCAAGCTCAGCTGTGGCATAGACGAGTTACCACCGAAGTTAATAAAGCTATGTGCGAACGAACTAACACTGCCGTACTACCTACTCATTAACCAGTCGTTTATGGAGGGTACGTTTCCTGATGCACTTAAAATATCCCTCATAAAACCAATCCATAAAAAAAACTCCAAAAGAGACCCTAGTAATTACCGACCTATTTCTTTGCTGCCTACTTCATCAAAAGTTTTTGAAAAAGTTATGTGTAAACAAGTTTACTCCTTTTGCGAGAAAAATGGATTATTTAACGAAGCTCAATGCGGATTTAGAAAAAACCATTCAACAACCCTAGCGGTATATAAATACATGGAATCAGTTTTAGGTATTCTTGATAAAAAACAATACGCGGTCGGACTATTACTTGATATGACGAAGGCCTACGACCGAGTTCAATTTGACATATTATTAAAAAAAATACATGACATAGGAATCAGAGGAATCGCGCATAAATGGTTTGAATCTTACCTACACAACCGGGTCCAGTTCGTGGAAATCGAGCATTTTGATTTCAAAACCGGTTCCATTCAAAACGCTAGATCCGAGGCACATCACATCACTAGTTCAATACCGCAAGGAAGTGTACTTGGCTGTTTGCTATTTTTAATCTATATTAACGAATTGCCAAACCATGTAAAAACACACTGCGTTCTTTTCGCTGACGATATCTCACTGTTGCTACCCTGTTCGCGCACTGACAATATAAGCAACATAGCACAAAACACACTCACAGACGTAGCTAACTGGATGTCACACCATAACTTGGAAATAAACTACTCGAAAACGAAAGTTATGCAATTCAGACCTTATCAAAAAACACCCTTGAATATACAAGTTACAGCTAATGGGTCAACTTTGGAATGTGTAAAAACCTTTTCATTACTCGGAATAACTATAGACTCTCACTTGAACTTCAAACAACATATTCAAAAGGTTAAATCAAAAATGTCAAGTTTTACGTACGCTCTGCGCGAGTTAATTAGGTCAACTGATCTCCCAACAGCCTTAGCAGCGTATTACGCCTATGCGCAAACACACCTACAACAAAGCGTTATATTATGGGGCAATACCACCGATGCAGAAGATTTATTCATTCTTCAAAAGAAATGCGTGCGTATCCTAGCTAACATTAGAATACCGGATAGCTGCAAACCTTACTTTCAAAAGTTTAAAATTCTTACGCTGACCTCAATATACATATTGGAAATAAGTAAATTTGTTAGGAAGTACCCAAACTTATACAAGAAACTGAGCGATCTTCCCAGACGGCATGCCCTGCGAGCAGGAAGAGATAAATTAATCGCACCACCGTCAAAGCTCGCTATGCATAGTAATGGTCCATTCAAAATGTCCATTAAAATTTATAATAAGTTACCAGATGACATTACAAAATCGCAAACTGACTCCATATTTATAAAAAAATTAAAATCTTATTTAATTGACAAGTGCTATTACGAATTAAATGAATTTTTGACATAGATAATAATTTTTATACCCACTCGTACATATATACTACCTATTACTATTAATAAAACGACACGTAATTAAAACTAATATAAATATAACACAAAAAAAAAAAAACCTCGGTCTGCCAACCTCTTACTATTGTAGTGTCCTAAAGGGGCTCACATGTGCTACATAACACTGTTTGTAAAATTTACACCTCACTTACCATGTGTTTACAATAAATCTATTGAGTATTGAGTATTGAGTACCGAATGATACCGAATGATACCGAATGAAACTG
Organism: Thera britannica; assembly: GCA_939531255.2. Taxonomy (NCBI): domain Eukaryota; kingdom Metazoa; phylum Arthropoda; class Insecta; order Lepidoptera; family Geometridae; genus Thera; species Thera britannica. The sequence continues at coordinate 20,161,454 of OW618043.2, read as the reverse complement.
AATAAAACCGAATAAAACCGAATGAAACTGCATGAAACCGAATGAAACTGAATGAAACCGAATGAAACCGAATGAAAATGAATGAAACTGAATGAAACTGCATGAAACCGAATAAAACCGAATGAAACTGAATTAAAATGAATGAAACCGAATGAAACTGAATGAAACGGGATGAATTGGAATGAAATTAAATGAAATGACATTTACAATCTGTTATGTCATTTCATTTCATTTTAAATTCTCTAACTGCTTTAACAAGTTATAAACAATTTATTCGTTCAATTTTTATTCATTTCCTCGCAAATGTGTTATAAAACGTCGTATGACATACGTGCGCTTTGATAATTACAGCCTCTGCTTTCTTGTAGCCCTCGCCTACGGCTCGGGCTTCAATAACGCCTCGGCTGTAATTTTCAACCTACCGCACTTATACGAGTATCATAATGTACTATTATTTGCTTGAATAATAGAGCAGTACACAAAATATGTTTATAAAAAACATAGAACCTCAGGAAGGAACCTACATGCCTCCTACGCAAAAGGCGTAGGTAGGAGTTACCTACGAAGGTAGAGGTCCGTGAGGGCGATCTTTCACACAAATAAATCACTTATCTAACTTTGCAAAGATTACTCGAATCGGAAAAATCGCGTGTCCTCTCACTTCAGCGGAGAAGTTAGGATTTCAAATAACAAACAAGTATCGAAGCGAGCGCGAGTGCTGGCGCGTTACTAATGCAGACTGGAGTTATCAACGGACGATATTTCACGGTGAGTTGGTATCGCCACGCCGCGCCGCCCGCCGACACTGACTTATAGTTGCAGTCAGCGGGACGTGTCTCTTTTAATAATTCCTTGACTCTTTAACTAGAAATAAGAAGTTTCTATTTTAAAAGTTCCAAGAATGTTTATTGTTAAAGCTTCCGAGAGTGAGATTTGTTTGGATAGTTGGCGCTCGGCAACAAGAAATCCAAAAACGAAGATAAAATCTTCTATTAGACTTTTGAAAGCGGAAGATTACGACCTGTACTGTGTAAATGTTACGAGAGTGTACTCCATTTAGGCGGGTTGACTTGGCACCTGAATTTAGGCGTTCCGTATATATATATTATCTAACTCACATAACAAAGAAAAAGTTGCTTCGTTTTCAGTAAAAAATACACAGGGATGTACCTAATAAATTATAGTTTAAAAAACTAAAAAATAACGCTTTTATAACAAATTGAACTAAAAAGTTAAAAATAAAACTGTAATAATCAATTGAAAATTTATATTATCGTACAAAAAGCGTGGGGTGCTTTTTATAATAACTTCAGATATAATAAACTATTGATAAAATATTTACAACAATCAAAATCAAGCCCCCCACGCTTTTTGTACAATAATATAAATTTTCAATTGATTATTACAGTTTTATTTTTAACTTTTTAGTTCAATTTGTTATAAAAGCGTTTTTTTTTAAACTATAATTTATTTTTTACTTTTTAGTTCTTTTTTTTTCATTTTTTTTTTCATATTATTGCATTGTCATCGACCTTTGACAGGTGTGCAAAGTTTGAATCAAATCTGATCGTTCAAAGTGTGTTTTTTTTTTATTTTTTTTATTTCTTTTCATTTGTTTTTTTTTTTCCTATTATTGCATTGTCATCGACCTTTGACAGGTGTGCAAAGTTTGAATCAAATCTGATCGTTCAAAGTGTATTTTTTTTATTTCTTTTCATTTTTTTTTATTTTTTTTTTCATATTATTGCATTGTCATCGACCTTTGACAGGTGTGCAAAGTTTGAATCAAATCTGATTGTTCAAAGTAGGACAAAATCGAGCTCAAAGGGGTCGGTTACATACATACATACATACATACATACATACATACATACATACAGGTGAAGCTAATAAAAGCGTTATAATAAAAAAACGCGTCATTTATAAAATTACCTACATAGAGAAAAACGCGTCCGCGTCCGCTCGTTCACTGTAGCCGAGGCGTGTCGGGTGTATGGTCTAGATTCGATTAGCACACTTGCAGTATGTGGCGAGTTTGTTTGCAGTCGCGCGAGTTAGCGCCACAGCTGCACTAGCAGTCACTACAGCGCGCCGCGCGTTGCTGTCTCCTATAGTTTCGCTACGAAACTTACGGAACTACTAACTACTACTATGCGAATTGCAACTAAAGATAAGTAAGCAACGTTTATTGCACCCTCAACAGTATTACCGACTGGCTAACTTGCTTTAGTTTTAATTGAGAACGTGTTGAGCAATAATTTTGGATGTTTCTTAGTGGGCCGCGTATAGCTATGTATGTCTCGCGTAGGTCCTGCCCTATCATCAGAATCGCCTCAATCATGCAGATTTTTTCTAAAATGAAAACCCTCTTTTCTGCTTGAATTATTAAATATTCAAGTTGATACGATTCTTATAAATTTTATAAGGCGGTGGTGGAGACTTTTCTTCACATAAAATGCAGTATGAATAGGTTGATTTAGGTGTAAGTACTTATACCTGATTGATATATATTGTAGTTAAATACAATTGTTGAGCGGTGGAGTGTTGCTGCGTGGGCGGAGCGGAGGGCGCGGGCGGCACATGTAGCGGGTTCGATTGATGGAGTGTGCGGCGGCATGGGACCACTCTGATCGATGTGTCGTCACCATCGACCGCTCACTGTAACTACTAATCGGTACCTACTACATTTAATTGTACTAACACGACAGTAACGTTGCAGAGAAACTTGCTATCTAGCTCTCTTAAAATATAACATTACTACATATTTAGAAACTTTTTTGTTGTAATTATATTTAAAATAGTTTAGGGACCTTTGTCCAGCAAGGGATAGGCCCCAGTCCCAGGTTGTTTAGCGTGCAAAGTAATTTTTCCCACAATGTGTTTACCTACTGTGTAGGTGTGTGCGTGGTTTTCACACTTAGATCGTCAAACAGTTTTGAACACAGTAAGCAGGTTTTTTAGGGGTAGTAGGGAGTTCTGTGTTTAGTTCACTGTGTTCTCTTACTTCCCAAGTCGGCGCCAATTCCCAGCCAAAATTCAGCATCGTTTCTCAATTTAAAACGATTCTGGCGAGTCCTGAGTTAGCATAGCGGGCGGAACGATATCTACCGAGACCTCTCGTTTGCATAATCCCACAAATACATTATAGATAGTAATATCTCCATTTTCTGCACAAAAACAGAACCTTTATCAGTTGAATTTCCCTAACTGTCCGGAATCCAATTATCTTAGTTGAAAGGATAAAACGATTCTTGGATAGTTCGTGAAACAAAAACTAGTTTATTTCGTCGCTTTAAATATACATTACGAGATGTAATTGTGTTTTTCCTTTGTGTTTGTTACGTCATGCTATAGGACTTATAGGTATACCTATACTACTAGGCATTATAGCTTGCTACAGTATTGAGCTGTACCTACTACTACTCAAATCCTCTATCGCTTTCAGCGATAAAGACTCCCATCGTACCTACACAAGCCATTCCAAAGTTCGAAGTCAATACGATTTACAAAATTCAAAAGCGGTCGAAGGTAACTTAAAAATAAATCCAATAACGCAGAGTAGGTACTTTACGTTAAATTTAATCTCAGGAAAGTTAATAAGTAGAGTATGTTCCCTGAGGAGCACTGCGTTCCGGTTGTAAACAGGTGATAGCGGCGCCGGGTTAGTGCGCTCTCAACACTATGCCGGATTGACTCGCCCACAGAATACACTAGAAAGGTGTCCGTGTACCGTTTGTATGGGAGCCGGTGTCGCCAGTTTTACATTTACAATGTTTTATTAAACATATCACGAAATATGAAGATTTTAGGAAAAAGAAGGAAGGAGGATGTAAAGAAAGTATTTATTTGTTACCTATATGTTTTGCGTGACATTCTGTTCGGAAAGTAATTATTGCGCAGCGAGGCATTTTTCATTTCACGAGCCTACATTTCGGCGACGCTTTTCTGCCCACATGGCCCTTCTACTTCTTCTTCTTGTCGTGTCACTGATTCTTTCGAACCAAGTGTGGTGAAAGGATTTTAAGTGCGCCTCAAAGAGGCCCCTTTCGTGTACTTGATACATATTTTCGAACTTTTTAGGTTCTAGGATATGCCGGTTTCCTCACGATGTTTTCCTTCACCGCTTGAGAGCACTGTGAAGGAAAACATAATTTTTTACGAAAACTCATTGGTACACAAGGATACGCATCAGACTATACACTGCTAGCTCTTATGTCCTTACAATAAGCGTCATTTTTCTTTGTTTTTAGGTAACTTGAGCTGTATCCCACTGTACACGACTGGATTTGAACCCACGACCTTGGGATCGGAAGGCGGGGCCGCTACCAATAAGCCACCAGCGCTATAATTCGCCCTTCTACTGTGTTCTTTGGACTCTCCGGTAAAGAAAATACAGAGCAGAGATTTATATCTTTCTAGGTGGGTAGCGTAGTAGAGATTTAGGAAAATAAAATATTTTTCTTCCATTAATCATTATTTTGGCTATTTTATCACTGTAGTAGCAGGCAGACTAATTTGCTTACGCTTTCTAGTTCTCAGCAAGCTTACAAGCAATACTTTGCTTCTATGCAATATGTAGTTTTAAATCCTTTGTTATCTATCTCATCCCAGGTTCTTGCAACTAATAACGAGCACAAGGTACAAAAGACCTTCCTAGTAAACAACATAGATAAGAGATAAGAGAGGAGGAACACCTTAAGCCCAGCGCAGCGGAATGCTACGGCGTAGCGACGCGTAGCAAGATGCTACGCCTGTCACATTCTACAAGCTGGGCGTTGATTCCAGCATCAAAATCACTCGAGCGATCGCATTATTCGATGTGAGTTGTCGATTTTTGTTTGAAAATGGAACGCAGATTCAGTGATCACTCAATCGAGTCATATTGCTGGAATCGACGCTTTGGTTTGGATGTTTCATGATTGAAATTAAAAACTATTTATTATTCTTTCTTAATTTAGTTATTTCCTTGAACGTGGAGATCGTCTCGCCAACGTCTACGGCCGGCACGGTCGTCGCTTCCCGTTCTCCACTATAATAATATGAAGCATCATGTCTTATTCATTTTATTATTGTATGGTTAAGGAAAATAACGATGGCAGTTGAATGGAATGGAGCTGTGCTTGAGGTCGAGTTGCTTACTGTACTAATATGGCTGAATCTCAAATTGTTCGTTGTTTAGATTACAAATAACTGAAACTTCGCGAGAGGCTAATAATTTCACGCCAACGTTTTCAATTTAACTTGTGCAAATGTGGTGAAACGAACGTTGAATGTAAGTAGGTACCTACATAACATATTATAACTAATGTTTAACATAAGGCAGCACTTTGAGAAACCAATAATTAAAATTTAGTGTTCCATTTTCAGCCAAATGGTAACCCTTTGAATAAACATCGTCATTTTCTTAATATTGTTGATAAAATTTATTTTAATATATCAAAAATATGTGTATTTCCTTACAGGAGTACCTTAATACGATAGCGCAGCCTTTCAATATCAGAATTTAAGTTGTTCTAATGGTGAAATCCAATTCCCCACGCTCGTGAACGCCGCGCGGCGGCGGCGGCGGCGGCGGCGGCGGATGTGTTTACGAGACGCGCCGTCGCGGCGCTGGCGTCGTCACGACACTATTCGGGACTAATATTAATTTGTCCCGATTTTACGAGCTTATGCCATACATCACGCAATAGTTAGCACACCCACTCCTTGGACGATTTCATCATGGATAGTACCTTGACTTAAAAGTCATAACATGCATAAATTGATTGATAATCTCTACTATTCTACTATCTAAATTGTTTTAATGTTTTTGTATTGAACCTGTCCTAGTTTTGTATAGGCATCTCTTTTTTAAGGCTGGATTGTCTTATAAAATAAACTGGAGTATTCCTTAGTAGCTCGTGCAACCTCACTAACCCTAGTTCTTTTTTAATATATCTGCTTACTAAGGCATCCATTTGTATAAATCTGTAATCCAGTAGGCATAAGTCCCAGGCCACACCCGCGGCGCGGCTGTACTGTAAATATAACGCGTCGACTGGTTCGGGGGTGTAAAGCTTTACTGCAGATAAAACTTAATAAGTATGTTCTGCCTTTATGTGGCGCGATGTCTTTATCGATATATTACGAGTAGGCCTGCTCGTTACACCGAATGGGTCACCTTTTGGTTCTAATGCTGAAAATCACTTCCTAGCAATATCATTTAATATTTATTTTGTCCTTTAGTTTTGGGGTGGAATTCTAGTGAAAGTCCCAATAGGTACGAACAAACGAACATAAGCTAGGAAAGTTTGTTTCCAGTTATGACAGCGTTTCACTGATCGCCACCGCAGAACACTTCGATGTGCGCAGCAAGGCTTTAGAATCGGAATACACAATCTCTGCAATTAAAAATAGAAAGCATCTTTATCATGATTGTAAAATAATTGTTAATGAAGTAAATAAACTGAAACATGCATTGATTTCCGTAGCCACTCCGAGCTGGTACAATAATATACAGGGTGTCCCATAAGTCAACGTCCAGCCGAAAACGGGTGATGTGCCATGTCATGGCAGTTATCAGAAAAATATAAAAAAAAATATTTGTTAGGTAACTTTCGAGTTATGAGTATTTAAAAAAAACAGAAAAAACTGACACCCTGTGATGATCTTTTAAGTCCTGTGGCTACAAATATTAACTTTTCATGAAACTTTTTTCTGCAACGTAAGCATGAATAACCCTTCTGTAAATTACAATTCAAAATTAAGCCATAACTGCCTCAGTTTTTAATGAAATCGTGGAGTTTTGGCCAACGTTTCATTTCAGATAATTACATCACCCAACTTTAACCGTCTGTACCGCAAAAAAAATGTACTACACTATCATGGCATGTAACTTTAAAAATTGGCGCATTTATCCAGGATTCCAAAATGGTATAATACTTGCTAGAGTACTCCTTAGTTTTGGAAATAAAAAATGTTTTTTCAACTAAACCGGATTTCCAATCAATTTTATTTCAATAGATAAAATGTTTGTACCCTTTAAACGATGGACTTAAAATGCCTACGCTGTGTTTTTATGTGACTCACAATTCACAGGTACAAGTAAATACCATTTCAACAATGCAAGTAAACAGATAGATCCACCATCTTGTCGAAAGAGTAATAACCATGGGTTTTCAAGTAATTTGTTAGTTTTAGGTAAAAGTTTGAAATAAAATTCAATCATAACATTACTTCAATCGTGATTTTAATCTAAAGTTTGGCTTCGCCCGTCGCCGGTCTTATTACATGGTTTTTGACGTGACAACGTCTTATAATTCGATGGAGCCGGGCGGCTGCTCATACGAAAAAACATGACTCATGCGGCGTTACCTCGCTCTGAGGCGTTCCATTTAATACTTGATGTGCAAGTGAGAGCGCGGAACGAGCGACAAAGAGGCACAATCGGCCTCCGCATTCGGCAGCGTTCGACATCGGTCTCTCTCTTACTTGAGTGAGCGATGCGTCCGCGTGGACAGCTGTATGACGTTGTCACGTTCAACTGTCGTCAGTTAACTGACTTTACAGACAGCTGATTTTTTTTAAGGAAATGTAGAGCTGGCATTACTGCTGAAGGCTAACAGTTTGAACATTTGCTGTAAATCCTTGATGTAGTTAAATTAAAATCACGATTGAAGAAATCCTATGATTGAATTTTATTTCAAACTTTCACCTAAAACTAACAAATTACTTGAACACCCATGGTTATTACTCTTTCGACAAGATGGTGGCTCTATCTGTTTACTTGCATTGTCGAAATGGTATTTACTTGTACCTGTAAATTGTGAACGATTTAAAAACGCAGCGTAGGCATTTTAAGTCCATAATTTAAAGGGTACAAACATTTTATCTATTGAAATAAAATTGATTGGAAATCCGGTTTAGTTGAAAAAACATTT